>JARYGA010043527.1:0-34962 GCA_030545235.1 Helianthus tuberosus
ATCACTGTTGCCGCTGTCATCATCAGACTCTTCAATGCTTCTCGATTTTATAGATTTTTGATCCTGTATACCACTCTCACTCCCACTACCGCTAGACTGCTGAAAAGATGAGAAATTAAAGTAAAACAAAAGAAACATTTTTTAGATTATTAGCGAATTATTTTTTTTTTCTCAAATTTGGCATGGACAAATGAGCATTTGGAGATGTAGTAGTAGCTCAAATACAGTACACATACGAAAACAGAACACACCTGAAGCCGAAGTCCAAAAACTGTTATGTTGGTTAATGAAACATAAACCATAAAAACTAACTAACTCACACTGTGACATTTCCTCCACACATGCTGCCAGATATTTCTTAGCTCATTCTTGCGAATAGGTTTGACTAAAAAGTCAACTGCACCTCTGGATAAACAATTAAAGACTATACCCATTGAGTCATCGGATGACATCACTGCACGTAAAACTCATTAAACACGACAAAACACTTAAGTATATGAGAACCTTGTTAAAAATGAGTTTTCTGAAATTATTAACGGGAAAGATACACTCACTTATCACTGGGATGTTCTTGCGAGTAACATGGTTCATTATCTTGGATAAGAGACCAATACCCGACAAATATGGCATCACTACCTCGGTTAAAACAAGATCAATTTGCTTGTTAAGATCAATCAACAGTTTCCATGCTTCTAGACCATTTGCTACAGCTGTAACTGGCATTATATATATTCAAAAAGTTAATATTTGGTTAATAAAAGTGAAGATACAAGTAGAGAGGTAGTAACAATTTGATCAAGAAAGCGAGCAGCATGATGTGTTCTAGTAACGTAATCCAAGTCATAGCAACTACAGGCATCATCATACATATGACGCATGTAATGAGTTTATTTTGATACATTGACTGTGTGAGTGAATCATCATTCATTCATTTGCATACACACTATAAAAGGTTCGCTATATTATTGTACCAAAAGCATTTATCGGCGAGTTAAATAGTTATAAACCTTCATAGCTGCAATTGCGGAGCAGAGCACTAACAACATGACGAGTTGAATCATCATTTTCAACTAGAAGAACCTTGAGAGACCTAAGAGGCAGAAAGCTCTCCCACTGAACCATGGGGCCTTGAGGTTGTTGATGTTGTCCATCCAAAGCACCATTGGGCTGGCCCAACTCTATGGGCCTAATACTATTCAAATCCTCATTAACTCTGGACTCATCTTCTACATACATTCCTTGCCCATCAAATGGGGCTCCATTTCTCACTTCCTTCAAGTCGACCCGGTTATGGTGGTTGAGTTCTGCCGACCCTTTAGGTGCTGGAACATGTTTGTTCACCCCAACACTCCTCATTAACAGTATTTGAAGAGATTTCGGGAAATCAAGGCAGGTTCTTTCTTCGTCGGAAAGTGAAGCATAACATTTTCCTCCAAGTGATGAAACTTTAAGAAACACTTCAAAGGATCCTACATAAACAAAAAACATTAATAAAGAGCCCCAAAAACCATCATCATCATCATCATCATACTCAGTAAATCCCACCAATAGCAAAGCTAAGGTAGGGTCTGTGGAGGGTAGGATGTAGACAACCTTACCTCTACCCCGTAGGAATAGAGAGGCTGCTTCCAGTGAGACCCCCGTAGGAACAAAGAGCCCCAAAAACCATAGACGCATAATGGAAGGGAAGTAATCTTTTTTCACTGGCTGACTATAACAGACGATTATCGTTATGAATTCATCATAGTACACATGAGAAAAAGACCTCGGATCTCCGACCTTCAATACAAACTAATCCGCAATAACTAAACATATCACATACACATATAGATTTCATCATCAAACTACATGTAGAAATATTTCTTACAACAACGTTTGATCTTTCTCAGATGATAAATCCATCAACTTCCTTACAATAAAACAAAATCTAAAAAAATAAAAATAAAGTTCATTTAACTTAAATTCATGCTTTAAGCAACTAATTCATGACAATTAAAAAGAAAAGTTCCTGGATGAAACAATCAAAACCTAATCAAGTTCATGCATGTTTCAAAAGTTAGATAAAATTTAATCAAAATGAAGCCTAGGAAAACGATTATAACCTTTCATCATACTCTAATACTCAAACCTTCATCTGAGATTCATAGAAATCCAACATAAAACTAAATTATACAAATTTTAATCAAAATAAACCCTACGATCCTTTCATGATACTCATTAACAAACCCTAACGCTCATCTTCAACAAACAGTTACACACAAATTCACATCAACTGATCAACACGAAACACTTGTCACATCATTCATTCCTCAACAAAAACTTAAAAAAACGACATCAAACACTTCAATATGGAACGAACAATGAAATTTACCGTCGATTTCGAAGACAGGAACGACCGAGCTTTGACTGGAAGCTCAAATCCGGAAAAATAAGTGAAATTTTCAGCTCATCGTCGTCAAATTATGATGTAGTTCATCGATAAACACCGTTGAACAACTCACTGAAGAAGGTTTCAAAGGTGAAGATTTATATATAGGGTTTGATAGGCTGTGTTGAAAAGTTAAAGGAGCTTCGTATCTACAGAGAGAGAGAGAGAGAGATCGTAGAAGAAGAAGAAGATATTATTACGGGATGGAAACGTGACACGTGGGAGATCAATATACGGGCTGAGACTTGTTTTCGGGCGGATTGTGCTCTTGTAGGATCCTTTTAGATCCGATTTGGGTTGACACGTGGCGTCTTCTGAGATGAGTTAAAGGTTTTGAGGGGCCCATTCATGTAACGGAAGTTGACGGGAATGATCTTTTCCGTTTGTTGTGTAATTACCAAATGCCCCTCAGTATTGTTCAGACCAGTATGGTGCAACGGATGTATTGAAAATTGAAATATCTAGTTACCGGCAAAATTGTTCAGACCGGTGGTATTTTACCTAGTAGAGAAAAATGCCCGAATAATCCACGTTTCTTCTCGAATAGTCCCAAAAGCGAATGGAAGTTAGTTTTTTATGTTAAGTTGATGTAAAATGATGAAATTGCCCTTACTTAAATAAAAATAACTAAAACAATAAACCATTTATAATATTTAAAAAAATGGGCCCATCTTTTTCCTACTCCTACCACACTCCCACCCCTTCCTTCCTTTCTCTCTTCCTATTTCTCTTTCTTTGTTGTAGCAATCATACCACCACCACAATCATAAAGTAACCTCCATCATGTCAGAGACTTCTGTCGTCTTCTTCATCACACAAATCAATTTCACTACAACCAGATCATGAACACAAGTAAACTCGAACAACTCGAATCAGATCCGTTTCACTAACACCTTCACCCGATCCTCAGTCGTTGATTCCAAACCACCATGGCGACCACCAGCAACCGTCGCTAGAGTTCTCCCTCCCTCCGATTGACACACCCCGACCCGCAGCGTAATAGGGTATCGGGGAATGATTGGTTGATCCAAAGCTTATGACTTGTTATTTCGTGTTTTAAATAGTCATTAATCTACATTGAATGTTTCACAAAACAGATAATCCAAATAAAACAATTAAACATATGAGACATTGTTCATAACAATTAAGCTATATTAATTCGTTTCTTGTTAACTAAGGCTCATTCTATGTCCAATCTTCTCTTCGTGCCTGGTCAACTGTATCATGTGTAAAAGTAGTTTTTGGGTCAACAAAGGTTAGTGAGCGAATCTACTTGTTATTAGGAGAATAATATATTTAGTTTGTGTAATGAGAAAACGTGCATTAACCAATGTAAGTAAATATGTTGTATTTCATATGACAAACCACAATAAACAATCTCAAACAATAATCAAATCAACAGAATGCAAATGTACACGGTATTATGGTGTGCTGCAAGATCTAAGCTCAATCAAACGGAGCTGACCTCGTGTGTTGGTGTAACGCCCTGCTTCTTCTTACTTTCCATTAATAGCAAGTTTTGCTTGTATTTCTATTTTTGGAAGCCTTGTGTTCTTGTAATCGTTCTTTCTTTGAAATCGTTGTAAAATCCGAGACGTGAATCATAAATAAAACTCGTATTTTGTTAATTTCATGTTAAACATACTTTATACATGCTCATACATTCAATTTCGTGAAACAATTGACGCTTATTCGTAATTCTTGAAAACTATGTGCTAAACTTGCAAATATGTGAAACTTATGCATAAAAAGTGTTTTGGTCGTAAACGATACTTAAACATGACATTCATATGCTTAATTATACTTGGTTTATGTTCTCCATACTTATTTTGTCCTTAAACTATGCTTATATGTCAAAAATGACCCTTAAAACACTTAAAAACCCCAAATAATAAACTTTAGGGGCCAAAATGTCATTTAATGAAACTTGATCTCACATCAGCCCCCCTTTGTTGCTGGCCGCGAACCAGCTTCCCAAAGCCTACGCTGGCCGCGAGCCAGCCTGATCCGAGAACAGCCCCAACCAGCTCGCTGGTTGGGCGATTTTTTTTGTGTGTTTTCATTGGTTTAGCTTGTGTTTCTAGCATTTAAACTCATCCAGCTACCAACAACCCTCAACCCTTATAAATACCAAGCTAACCTAATCTCAAATCACTTTACAAACTCATCCAAATCACTCTCAAATCATCCAAAATCGCAGTTGAATTCTGAAGTTCGGACAAAAGCATACACCTTCACTAAAGTGAGCATAACTCACTCGTTTCTTATCTATTTTACCTCATTCTTTTTTCTATGTGCTTGGATTGACCTTAGCTTCGATTCCATGGGTTTTTAACAGTAAATCAGTCCCTCGAACGTCGCCAAAAAGGCTCCAAAGTTCACTGCTTGTTTCTGTTTTGATTAAACCTTTACTTAACTAGTTCAAACTTGAGTCTAACTCATCTCAAACCTATGTCCTTATGCTTATAACCACTTCTATGGTTAGTTAGGCTTGAAAACAAGGTTGAGACATTCAAAATCAGAGTATTAATCCTCACAAACTTTCTATTTTGTTCAAGGGTTTAACCCACAAGTGATGTTCAAGCTCAAAGCTTGATGAATGTGAGATTAAGGATTAACTTGGGTTATCCTACATAAAATCCACACATTGCTTAATAATTTCTCATAGATTAGTGTTTCATATTCTTGTATTACTTGTAAGTTCATGACCCTCCTTGTATGTTCTTACATCAAGTGTAGTGGTGAACACTTAGAGGTGCCTAAATGGAAGACTTTTCTTTCTACCTCATACATGAATTCTATGAACCTTAAGAGGTACCTAAATGGAGGATTCATCCTCCTACCTCATGCTTGACTATTGGACATACTAATATATAACCTAAATAATACTTATATGTACTATTCAACATTCGAACCTTTGATGATGAACTTGTGTTCATTCTTCAAAGTACTAGACTAATATCATCTAAGACCTAAACCTTGTTATGATTCTAATGGGTGTCCTACTCATGAAAACATTATAACCTTTGAGGTTTCATAGTGTCAAACAAGTGTTATGTGTTAAAAGATGGTTACTTTCATATGTTATATTTTTGTGTTTTAAAACTCCGAATCTTCATCCCTCCATATTATTCCCAATACTCATACACTTTGTTTCTTCGTGTAGAAGGACTTGGTGTTCCAACCTCTCACAACAACTCATTCGCGGATTCACAAGTAGAAGACTTGCAAAACCGTGAGTATACTCGTAAACCCCCTTTTTATGTTTACCACTTTTGGGGTGTAGCATGTTAACTTATAAAACCACACTTAAACTTTAATCTTTATACTTGAACGAAAACAATCCTTATACATGAATGCTATGTTGTTATACTTTGATGCTTATACTTGGGTGATTCTTTTGTGATACTATAGTCATTAGCTTTGTATGAGCCTCCATTTAACATGTATAGCGCTATAGGAGTAACGCACCACCCGTGAACGAGAGGTCATGTTGAATTATATCATTTTGCGTAAACAGAGGGTTGACTAGAAATATTGCATGCCTTGTATGATGCTCTTGTGTAAACTAAGTTGCCATGTGGATTCGTTTTTGAACTTTTAAACTTATACTTATACTTATTCTTAAACTTGTATACTCGCCTTTGCTTTTGCATTGAATTGTATTTTAATCATGTTACAGGTTGAGGATTGATGATGCTATGAAACGGATTAGCAATGATGCCTAGATACTCACTTAGACGTTTAGGTTAAAGTGTTGTATCAATTTTGTTATGTTTATGTTATGAACGATGTTGTTATTTGAATTTCCTTGTAATGTTTTGACATTTGATTATGAAATGAAATCGGTTGAATTAAATATTGTCACAAATAGTGTTATGAAGTCTCTTACAATCTCGAACTAGTCCCACTCCGATGATTCCGCCATTGGTTAGGGTGTGACAGATTGGTATTAGAGCCATAACTATAGGGAATTAGGTAGAATTTCCATGTTCGACCTAGTCTATAGTAGGAACCATATTTTTTACCATTCTTGATTCTTGCTTAAAATGTTATTCTTCCTACCTTGCTTCTTTCTCTTCTTTTTGGTCTTAATATTTACATAATGTCTTTCCTAAGACATTTTAAACAATACACTTGAAGACACTCTTTATACAAAAGAGACGAGTAAACTAAAATAAGTGTGAAACCCACAATTTGGTAAACGACTCTCATTCCGCTTATTCTTATTTTGCACGAAATTTCGCCATTAAGCTAGGAGTGAAATCCATATCTTAATGGTAAATTTCCAATTCAAACTCTAGTGGACCCTCGTCAAAGTGTCGAAATTATATTTTGACCCGACGAGTACCAACCACATTAGGGTACAAAATCGTCAAGTTAGGGGTGAAACCTGCACCTTGTCGATTAAGTCCCACTCCTCGATTTTCAATTTCGCCAAAGTTTCGATTGTTTCAATCGATTAGAGACGTGTAGTAACTGGAAGGGTAACATACCGTTAATCGCTTCTCGACGAGAGTATCTTACCTATAGGCCAAAGCACGTTTCTCTAATTTGAAAGGACTTTCGATTCACTTTGGAATAGTCGACGTTTCTCTACCCGAAACAATCCTATGTTTTATGAGGCTCTCTTTTATGTGATTCAATTTATATGTGATTTTATACTTGTTACTTCGTTCATTTCAAAACCGTTACACAATTCGCACGTCTCGCGCAATAAAAAACAATAATAATTCTCGTGAACAAACTAAATTTATACTCTTTTTACGCATTCATGCGTGTTATACTTGTTGAATACTTGTTAAATTCATGCTAAATACGTGAACCATACGTGATACATGATGCATACATGCTTATACATGCAAGACTTATTTTGAATTTATGATCAAGTCTCATCCTTTCCTTCTCTTTCGATCCTTTAGATGTCGTCCAGCGCGTCCAAGAAGCTCCGATCAAAGAAGGGTTCTAGCTCCAAAACAATGTCGAAAAAGGATTGTATAAAGTTTATGGCTGCGCAAATGGCTAAGGTCATCCCTGATATCGTTAGCAAAATCAATCCTGACTCTCCTCATGGCTCTGTGGACTCGAAGGTGGAAGCACCTCGATTGTCATTCCAATTCAAACAATTTATGGCATGTAAACCCCTGGAGTTTACAGGGAAAGATGGCGCCACCGCCATGATGAATTGGTTTGACGCGATCGAGCTCACCTTCCTGCAAAGTGGATGCCCCAATAACCTGCCAACCTTAAACACAACTGGGGTTTTTCGTTCGAGGGCACTCGAATGGTTGACTACCGAACGCAATAAGAGGGGAAACGATGCTGCACATGCCTTACCTTGGGATGAGCTTAAGCAGCTTATGAAAGACCACTTCTGTCCTCCTCACGAACTCCAAAAGTTGGAGAATGAATTTTGGAACTTAACGCAGAAGGGGAGCGACATGGATGGTTTGATTACGCGCTTCAAACAGCTTAGTGTCCTTTGCCCTGGACAAGTCGACTCCGTCCCCAAAACCATAGCCAAGTTTATTCGTTGTGTTGCACCTTCCTTGGTTAAGCATGTTGCCTCTGCTTGCCCTAAAACCATAGATGATGCCTTTCGTATAGCCACTAAACTCAACAACAACTGCGTTCTTCATGGAACCTACTATAAGGTTTCATCGAAGAGTGCTCACCAAGCCACAACTGATATCGCCGCTATAGAACCCTCACCTTCATCCTCCCAATCCAAGAAAAACCGAGGCAAGAAGCGGAAGGCTTTAAGCCAAAATTGTGCGGTCGTCACTCCGCCAAACCCTCAACCTTTACAAGCGGTAGCCGTCGTTACCCCCGCAAACACCGAACTACCAAAACGAGTCTACACTGGATCTCATCCCCAGTGTACTACCTGTTTGTACCATCATCCTACCAACACACTATGCCGCAAATGCGCCCGTTGTCATAGGTTTGGGCATTTTGCCGACCGATGCCGCAACATCCCTCAACCCCAAAACAACCAGAATCAAGCCATTGTTGCCAACCATACTCCTAATCAGGTTCAACCTCAAGCTGCTCCTGTGCGAGCATACTTCAAGTGTGGTGATCTCAGTCATTTAGCCAATGTGTGTCCTCAGCGTAATCAACCTTAACAGCAGCAGCAGCAACAGGCTCAGCAACCAGCTAGGGGTCGAGCTTTTCTCCTCACTACTGCTCAAGCTCAAAACGCGAACGAGGTCATTACTGGTACGATTCTTGTGAACCATGTTTATGCTTCTTGTCTATTTGATACTGGTGCGGATAAAAGTTTTGTGTCGTTAGAATTCGAACCTTTGCTTATGTGTAAACGTTGTAAGTTGCCAAGATCTTTCGCTGTCGAAGTCGTTAATGGTAAATCCGTCGCTGTCGATTCCGTTCTTTCCAATTGTTCCTTGATTCATAATGATCATACATTCTTAATCAATCTTATACCTATGCAAATGGGTAGCTTTGACATCATAGTAGGCATGGACTGGCTTAGGCGAGTTCGTGCTGAAGTCGATTGTTCTGAAAAGTTCATATGCCTTCCTCTTCCAAACAGTGATTCTCTACACGTGTATGGCGAGAAACCTTTTCAAGGTCTCAAGCTTATGTCGTGTATCCAAGCAAACAAATGCTTACGCAAGGGTACCTTCGCCTTTTTCGCCCATATTGTGGAAAAGAAGGACAAAGGCCCAAGCATAAGCGACATTCCCGTCGTATGTGATTTTCCCGATGTGTTTCCCAACGATCTTCCTGGTCCGCCTCCTGCTCGTTATGTCGACTTTCGCATCGATTTGGTGCCTGGCGCTACGCCCGTCGCTATGTCTCCCTATCGTTTAGCACCCTCTGAGATGCAAGAGCTCTCGAGTCAACTTCAAGAGCTTCTGGATAAAGGCTTTATACGCCCTAGTACTTCTCCTTGGGGCGCTCCCGTTTTGTTCGTCAAAAAGAAAGATGGGTCATTCCGTATGTGTATTGACTATCGTGAGCTCAACAAACTCACTGTCAAGAACCGATACCCTCTTCCTCGCATCGATGACCTCTTCGATCAATTGCAAGGCGCGACCTGCTTTTCCAAGATCAATCTTCGTTCTGGGTAATATCAACTTCGAGTCCTCGAAGAAGATGTACCTAAAACCGCCTTTCGTACGTGTTATGGTCATTACGAGTTCGTGGTCATGCCCTTTGGGTTGACCAACGCACCTGCTGTTTTCATGGATTTGATGAACCGCGTGTGCAAAGCATACTTGGACCGTTTCGTGATCGTCTTCATCGATGATATTCTTATCTATTCCAAGACACAAGAAGAGCATAAGTGTAAGACCCTTAGTCCATTTATACGGTTTACTTACAAACATCGACTATATCTATGTATTATTGATTAAAATTACAGCTGAAAGTCCGAGTTTGTTAAAACATTTTAACATCATGTATGAATTTTCGCCGTTTCGAACGTGACGATGAAACTTTTACCGGAAGCTTTAATCTTTATGTGTTCGGTTCCTCATCGAGCTTGATCGTCCTCCGGTAATTCAAATGGTACCTACATTTCATATAAACATGAAATGAGTTAGTCATGATACTTTTATAATGTGTTTTTCAAGTTCTTAAGACTCAAAAGAACACACAGCAACAAAACGCAGACGTCTAACCCGTCGCGTGCCGTGACGGGATGAGGATCAGGTTGTCGCGTGACGCGACACCTGTCGCAGGCCGCGACCACAATTCCCCCACCCTGTCGCGCGACACGAGGGTGTGTTTTTGACAGAATGTCTGCAGTCAAGTGCTGCATATCCTCAGCCAAACCAAAGTTTACGAAAACGGACATAACTCATGCGTTATTGATCCGATTTAGGTCACGTTTCTTCCTACGTGATCGTAAATTAATCCTCCATCGTATGGAGTTAAAATCCGTTATCTGGATTAACAAAATTTGAAACTTTTAAGCCCTCGGCTTAATATATAATTATTAAGTTTTTGACCCGCTCATGTATTTATCAAACAAACATATTTGTTTGATCCTAAATTCTCATGAACATTATAATTTCGATATTGACTATCATATTAGGTCCAAATCCCGGGTTTATACACATTCTTAACCCCGTTTTTACTTAAATGCTTATTTTGACCCGTTAAGGGTATTTAAGCATTTTTCCGCATGATTCATGCTTGTTTACTTATAGCTTCTTATTCCTGCATTATTTATCAATCGTGCTTCCACCACAACTATATTTGTGGTGGATTTAATGTGGAGATCTATATATTCCGAGTTTTATCCCTCAGATTATCATTTTACGGCAAAGACTCATATAGAGTAATTTGACAAAAAATTCTACATATTTCGGTTTTTATACTTATCCGAAGTATTAGTTTGATCATAAAACTCATTTCCAAACAACCTTTAAGGGTCGTTCGCTCGATTTAGCTTACAAGGGCATTTTGGTCACTTTTAACCCTTCTTTTACGACGAAGGACTTTTAAAGCCATATTTGACCAAAATCCCACTTTAAAAACTATGATCTTGTTTGAATAATCATTATGCTTTTAAAGACAATGACTGTAGTTTAAATCATTCGGTTTACCTATTAAGGTAACTAAATGTCTAATTTTTAACTTGTCTAGCTCTCATAGAACCTTAAGTTCTAAATGATGAGTTAACTTATTATACATACCTGGCTCGGATCACTATATTGACTCGTTTCGATACCTTGCCTTAATAGCCGCTAAGTAATAGCAATGTAAATATCCAATCGATATTTATTCCTATAATCATACAACTCGACAAACCATTAGTCGATATTGTCAAAGGGTGATATTTTCACCTTTTGACCCATTTGGTCTAAATGACCGTTTATCTTTACGAGATGGATTTATTATCATCTCGTCTACATGACTCGCTATGGTTTACACCGTACGGTCGTTTTACTTATAACCTATTTATTGATTATTTTGACCCCTTTATGTCTTACGCCATAAAGTGTCTTTCAAAACTGACGGTTATCGTCAACGAGTGACCGAATTACCATTTTACCCTTATTATTTGTATTGATTTACCTTATTTTGACCCCTTTATGTCTTACGCCATAAAGTGTCTTTCAAAACTGACGGTTATCGTCAACGAGTGACCGAATTACCATTTTACCCTTATTATTTGTATTGATTTACCTTATTAGGTAATCATTTAAAACTCGCTATCTATTAGTCATTTCATGACTAAATAATCGTATTAGCTCTTTTTAACCATTAAACATGGTTTATCATTATTGTCTTTTGTTTCGAACCGCACATGTCGTGTCGGGACATCATAATTCAAACATGACTTTCTATTATTCATAACCTATAAACCAATAGGTATTCAATAAATAGAGTGTAAGCGTTACTTACCTAGCATCCAGATTATGCTTTTCCTTCATACTTGATTTGTTTGACCCGCTTCATTCCCAAGCTTCCACCTAGCTTGTTAAGCGTCAAACTATCATTGTAATTTGCAAGATGGTTAAATTAGTCACAATCATTTATGACTATTCCATCCTACGATTCTTATGTCGAATTTATCATTCAATCATATCATTGGTCAGCTTGACTTTTTAAAGTCAACTGCCTATTGACCTAATTAATTACACGAAGTAGCTCAACTACTCGTTTAATTACTTGGCCAATCATCCGGTAAACATCATTCCTATGTTACCGTTTTAATCACTTATTTAACAAGTTCTTGTAACCATAAGTTACCGAATTAATACTTGATGATACTAAACATCATTAATCATGAACATATCATCAAATTTTTATCATATCACACTAAACCCATATCATAGTAAGTATGATTATATACTCAAACACACAATTTGTTCAAGTATTTCCTGATTACTATCATGTATGATGATTCTAATCATAATTATATCATCAAATTCATCTTATGATTAATACCCACTTATTCTAGTGTGGTAATTCATCAAATCATTCAAATTATAACATCATATGTATAATTTTCACTTAGGGTTTGGTTCCTAAGCTAGTATACATCACTAATTCAATCATAGCTTCAATAATTCATTCATAACTAGCGATTATGATGATTATCTAAATTTCACAACTTCACAAATCATCAAAATTTGACATACCTTATGATCCCCTAGCTTGGGTGATCATTAATTCACGTTCAATTGTGAATTTGAGCTTCAATTTAGCCTTCAATTTGATGATTTTGTGGTGTTTAGGGTTTTGAACTCCTGGGAGTTCTTGATGTTGATCTACAGAACACACATATGTGTGTGTTTTGTTTTTAAGTTCTTTTTATTAAATAAACTTTCAAGTTTATCCACTTTGGCCCCTCATGTTTGGTTAGTTTATCAAGTAGGGCACAACCCACTTAATTTCTAACAATTTTTCCACTCATTAACTAGGTTAAACATTCCTAGTTACATTAGTGGGTTTGGGGGAAATTACGACTCAGTTTATTTTAAGTCCCGTTAACTCGGGCCTTTTATAAACTTTATTTCTCAAAAGCTTTCTTTTTCCTTTTTATTAAATATTAGGTTTAATTATATAAATCCTAATATTTTCCGGGTAAATTTTACCACTAACGGGTACTTTACCCGTCTTTTAATATTAACGTGGTTTGATTACCAAACCCGTTTTTGGGGTGTTACAATGAGCGACACTTGTGACTTATCCTTCAACTTCTTCGTACTGAACGTCTATACGCCAAATTCTCCAAGTGCGAATTTTGGTTAAAAGAGGTTCAATACCCTGGTCATACTGTCAACGAACTTGGTATTCACGTTGACCCCGCTAAAATCGAAGCTGTGAAGAACTGGATCGCACCTAAATCTCCGTCTGAAATTCGTTCGTTTCTTGGTCTTGCTGGTTATTATCGTCGTTTTCTCTCTAACTTCTCGAAGATCGCTGTTCATTTGACCTCTTTGACTCAAAAAGAGAAAGCTTTTGTTTGGGGTCCCGAACAAGAGGAATCTTTTCAAACGCTCAAGGACATGCTATGTAATGCTCCTATCCTCGCGCTTCCTGATGGTAACGATGACTTCATCGTGTATTACGAAGCTTCCAACCTTGGTCTTGGTTGTGTCCTTATGCAACACGACAAGGTTATCGCTTACGCGTCGAGATAACTCAATATACATGAGAAAAACTACCCTACTCACGACCTTGAACTTGACGCAGTTGCTTTTGCGTTGAATATTTGGAGACACTACCTTTATGGTACCAAGTGTGCGGTCTTCACTGACCATAAGAGCCTTCAACATATCTTCGACCAAAAAGAACTGAACATGCGTCAACGTCGTTGGGTGGAATTATTAAACGACTACGACTACGAAATTCGCTACCATCCTGGTAAGGCGAATGTAGTGGCCGACGCTCTTAGTCGTAAAACTCATGTGAAGGGTATTCGTTGTCTCTAACTCGTTAACGACCTTCAAAACCGTATCCGTGAAGCCCAATATGCCTCTATTAATGAAGGTAGTCTCTCTGTTGAGATACGAGGCGCTGTTGAGCAAGATCTCGTGTCCAAACCCGATGGTATGTTGTACTATTGCAATCGTATCTGGATTCCTAATCGCGAAAACCTTCGAGACTTTCTGATGAAGGAGGCACACAAATCAAAGTATTCTGTTCATCCTGGCGCTGACAAGATGTACCAGGATATGCGTATGTCATACTGGTTGCCTGGGATGAAGAGGGATATCGCCTCTTACGTTGCAAAATGTCTCACTTGTTCGAAGGTAAAAGCTGAACATCAACGCCCCTCTGGTTTTCTCGAGCAGCCAGAAATTCCTGTATGGAAATGGGAAATCATTGCCATGGATTTTATCACTAAGCACCCTCGTACTTCTTCTGGTCATGACAATATTTGGGTGATCGTTGATCGATTGACCAAATCAGCTCATTTTCTTCCCATTTGTGAAGATTTCAAAGTCGAGAAATTGGCTAGAATCTCCACTGATGAGATCATCTGTCATCATGGTATCCCCATTGACATCATTTCCGATCGTGATGCTCCGTCTCGTCTTTGGCAAACCTTTCAATCTGCTATGGGTACTGTTCTTAACCTTAGCACCGCTTTTCATCCTCAGTCTGACTGTCAAACCGAGCGTACTATCCAAACATTAGAGGATATGCTTCGTTCATGCGTAATAGATTTTGGTGGCAACTGGGATTCACACTTGCTCTTGGTCGAATTCTCGTACAATAACAGTTATCATGCGAGTATTCAAATGGAACCTTTCGAAGCATTGTATGGTCGCAAGTGTCGTTCGCCTATTTGTTCGCACGAGATTGGTGAATCTCAATTCACTGGTCCTGAGCTTATACAAGAAGCAACGGACAAGATTTTATAGGTTCGAGACAACTTACTGAAAGCCAGAAGCCGACAAAAGAGTTACGCCGACAAGCGTCGCAAACCCTTGGAATTCGAGACATGTGACTTCGTACTTCTTAAGGTATCCCCTTGGAAGGGCGTGGTTCGATTTGGCAAGAAAGGGAAACTCGCACCTCGCTACGTTGGTCCTTTCAAGATCCTCGAAAGGTTTGGAAAGGTTGCGTATAGTCTGGACCTGCAAGAAGAACTCAACAATGTACATCCTGTCTTTCACGTATCCAATCTAAAGAAGTGTCTAGCTGATGAAGGACTTCAAGTCCCACTCGAAGATCTTAAAGTCAACGAAACATTGTACTTTGTGGAAAAACCCGTCGAAATCATGGATCAAGGAGTCAAGGTATTGAGGCGCAGTAAAATTCTTATCGTCAAGGTTCGATGGAAAGGAAAACGTGGCGCTGAATTTACTTGGGAACTCAAGAGTGAAATGAAGACGAATTATCCACAACAGTTCGTTACTTCTTCCTAAATTTCGGGACAAAATTCCCTAAAGGAGGGGAGACTGTAAAGCCATGCTTCTTCTTACTTTCCATTAATAGCAAGTTTTGCTTGTATTTCTATTTTTGGAAGCCTTGTGTTCTTGTAATCGTTCTTTCTTTGAAATCATTGTAAAATCCGAGACTTGCATCATAATAAAACTCGTATTTCGTTAATTTTGTGTTAAACATACTTTATACATGCTCATACATTCAATTTCGTGAAACAATTGACGCTTATTCGTAATTCTTAGAAACTATGTGCTAAACTTGCAAATATGTGAAACTTATGCATAAAACGTGTTTTGATCGTAAACGATACTTAAACAGGACATTCATATGCTTAATTATACTAGGTTTATATTCTCCATACTTATTTTGTCCTTAAACTATGCTTATATGTCGAAAATGACCCTTAAAACTAGGGGTGTTCAAAAAAATCCGAAACCGAATCCGAAATATCCGAAAACCCGTATCCGAAATATCCGAAATTTCGGATATCCGAAAATCGGATTATCCGAAGTTTCGGATTCGGATGCGAGTTTTAAAAATTTTCGGATAATTGGATTAGCCGAATCCGAAAACTTAATCTTTTTTATTAATATATATATTACACCCATTCATCCATTTTGGTCTTATGGAACTACCCATTTATCCATCGGCCCATCAAACCCATTGTTGGTGCATACGTCTGTCGACTTCGTCTTGTATCGAGTCTTGTATTAGAAATGTTAGATCAGGGCACGTAGTACGAGAAATTTAGGGTTTGTGTGTGAATAGTTAATTTCGCATGAAATAGCCAAAGGCTATTTCATACGAAATAGCAATCTGCTATTTCGCACGAAATAGCAATTGCCAATTCCATGCGAAATTACATCTCCTATAAATACCCTAGATGCGAAATCATTTGTAACGTTCATGTTTCCGGTACCGAAGTGTTGCCGACGTGTCTACTGATCTGTAACCGTGTTAAATCAATAAATCAAGACAATTAAGAGTGAATCAAGCTGTTACAAAGTCTAATCAATGAATTCCGCCTCTGATTAGACCGAGAACTCTTCTGATAGACTCGTTTCGATCGTCTCTCGATCCTACAAGTGGTATCAGAACTCAGGAGGAAGAGTTCTTACCAAAATCAGCTTGTTTTCTTCAAAAATCTGACTTCTACACCTTCTTTTACAAAATTCACAAGATTTCACGATTAAAATGGATTGAATTTCAAACATATCATGCGAAACAGTGTTTTAATGAATCCTTGAAAGAATTGGATTTAAATTCGATCTAAAATTGGTAAAACTTGTAATTTCGCTTGAAAATCAGATCGAACATGATGACGTCAGCAGTATTTCGCGTGAAATAGTTGATTTCGTGTGAATTTGTTATCTAATTTCACGCGGAATTAACTGGTTGAGTTTCATTTCACACGAAATTACATAATTCCGCACGAAATTAGCACTAATTTCGCACCAAAGTGTGATTTTGTTTGAAAATATTATTTCGTGTGAAGCATACATCTAATTTCGTACGAAATCAAATTACAGATTTCGTTTGAAAGTGGTATTTTTGTTTGAAAGGCTATTTCGCACCAAATCGTTATTCCGCACCAAACTGATTTCACATCAGTGTATCATTTCGTTTGAAATCTTATTTCGTGTGAAATCTCATTGTTGTTTGAATTTTGTTGATTTTGTGATACAAGATTACTGAATCATGGAAGAGGAATTCTACAATGCGTTTGCTACACCAGTTGCACCAGTTACAGCTGCCGAAACATTGTACAATGAGAATGAGACAGGAACTTATCAGAAGCCGCCAAAGCTTATGTACATCGAAGATTTTAGAGGATGGCAAAATCGATTTGAGAACTGGGTGCAAGCTTATAAGTTTGACGCATGCTGTTCGTTAGAAAACGATTACGAGAAACCAAAAAATGAACGTGGGATTGAAAAAGCTTTCAGTGACTATTCAGAGATTGAAAAATTGAAATATACTAGTGAAAAAATGATGATCAGTATTCTACAACAAGCAATTAAAGAAGATATCTTTGTTTTGCTCCAACATGAGGGTACGGCAAGATCAATTTGGACGGCATTGATTCAAAAGTTTAAAGGAAGTGCAGATATGATCAAGAACAAAAAGGCTTTACTAAAGAAATCATTTGATATGTTTGTAGCCTTGGAAGGTGAAACAACAAAAAAGACCATTGATAGATATTATCATTTGGTTTTGGAAATGGGAAGATTAGATATAAAGAAAGATGATGAAGAATGGTTTGATAAGTTAGCCGATGCATTACCACAGTAGAAATGGGGAACTTATTTGTTGATCCTAAAGCACATGAGAAAGTCTGAAAATATGAATCTGGCAAAGTTTATTCAGAAGATTGAAGAGCATGAGTTGGATATCCAGAAGACGACAATCATGAATAATCCAAATGCTCAACAAGATGTCAGTTTATACTATAGAGAAAATAAATTTGAAATTACTCCGAGTCCGAAGATTCAGACTGGTTTCAGTGCTGATAGTTCTTCTGGAACAAAGGGTAGTACTGTGACTCAAAGTGGTGGACATTCATCTTCCTATTCAAGATTTGATCCAAATTATACAACACCAAGTCCTCAATGACAGAATTCAACGAATCTGCAATGCAATGTCACCTTGAACATTCAAAATGGTCAAAATTTTTCTCCGGAAATAGCTAAGCAACACATGGCATCACTCGTTGCTGTGTTGGAATCCTATGAAAGTTTGATTGCTGGTAGAATTGGAAATCCGATGCTTACCAAAGAGGATTATGACCAAATTGATGCAGAGGAACTTGAGTTGATGGATGTCAAATGGTGTTTAGCCAGTGCTGTTAGGAGGGCAGAAAAGTTTCAACAAATCATCGGAAGAGATGAGTTTAGTGAAATGTCTAAATCTCTGATAGGGTTCGACAAATCAAAGGTTACGTGTTTTCGTTGTCGAGAAAAAGGTCATTTTAAGCGTGAATGCAAAAACAAAGAAGCAAACGGAAGACAAGATCAGTCTGGAAAAAACAATTATTATCAAAAATCAATTTTTCATCAGATTGCTCAACAACCACAAACTGCACATGCACGTGCCATTGAAGAAAAAGAGAAAAGAGCTTGTTATGGTATAATTGACCAAGATGATGAAAAGGTTGCAGAGGGATTTAGCTGGGATAAATACATTCCACCTGGTTCAGGTCTTGTTGCTAGAATCTTGGAAGAACAAGAAGTCAAAAGAACGAAGATCTTTAGATCGTCAGAAAGTGATGATGATACTGATGACGAGGAAGAATACATTAATAATGCTAGAAAAAGTTTAGACTCATTTAGTTTTAATTTGTTTTTTGCAGATAAAATTGAAATGTTGAAAGAGAAAAAAGCTGCTCGATTGAAGAAAGAATTGGAAGAATTGGAAGGAAGAAAAATTGCTGAAGAAAAGGTGAAATTGGAAGCTGAAATAGCAGAAGTTGAAGAAAATTCAAAAGAAAAGGTCGAAGCTGAGGAAAGGGAAAAAGAGTTAGAATTCAATGAAGAAACAGATAGTGTTGAAAAGATAGTGGTGAAAATTGTTGAAGTCGAAAAATTTGTTGAGGTCGAAAAAATAGTCAAAGTTGAGAAACTCGTTGAAGTTGAGAAGGTTGTCGAGGTTGAAAAGATAGTTGAGGTCATTAAACCTTGTCTGAAATGTTTGGAGTCTTGCAAACATTGTGAGGAGAAAGACAAGAAGATTCGTGAACTGGAAGAGCTGAAAGAGAATTTGTTGTCTGATATGAAGTATATAAAAGAATCATATGATGTACTGAACAGAACTGTGGATGGTCTTAAAAAGACAAATTCAGAAGTTAATGCTGCCATGACAATGATGAGTTCCACTTTAATGAAAAAGCAGAAAGTCATCAATGAGTATATTGAAGACTGTGCAAAGCTAAAGCAGGATTTGGAACTTGAAAAGATTGAGAGTGAAAGAATCAAACGTTTGTTGTTGAGTTATACAACTTGTGATTATTTGATTGATCGAGTTTATCCTACTGTTGCAGGTCTTGAAGCCTTTCAAGATAAAAAGATGGAAGAGGATACTGGTAAGAAACAAAGTGTCAAGTATAACATGTGTCCACCCCCCGATTTGGAATAGTTATTCTCCCAGAAAGCCAAATGAGGAACGTTTAAATAAGGCTCTCAACATAAAGTTAAAGTCTGAAACCATTGATGAGTTACCAGAAAATATTGATGTCACATTCACAGCGTCTGACACTGATCATGAGTCTGAGTTGTTAAAAAAAGTGGTCGATCAGGTGTTGGATATGGATGAAGAGTCAAAGTCGGAGTCTAGATCTGAAAGTTCGAGTTCGTCAGAAAAGAGTCCGAGTTCACCAGTCAAGCGGGTTTACAATAAAGAATTCCTGTTATCAAAATCTAATTTGAATGACGGACCAATCAAAGTAGCATATACTTTGAATGATTCAGACAAATTATATTCTGATGAGGAATTTCCAATAAGAAGTGTCAAATCTGAAATGATTAAACAGGTTTTCAAATTAACAGAAATTAATATTTCTGAAATAAAAGATTTAAATCTTCATGAAAAACTTAAAAAGTACACTTCAAGAGTTCAACAGAGATTGAACAAGAAAAAGGGTTACGGTTCTGGTTCAAGTTATCGAAAGAAACCAAACCATAATGATAATTTCAAAAAGCAGGGATTAGGTTTCATTCCCCCGGAAAATTATAAAAATGAGAAAAATTATAAACCAAAAACAAAATTTGTTGCAGGAGGAAGTTCTGAAGAAGAGCAGAAGAAACCATTCTGGTGACAGTCAAACCGAGAGTTTCTTGCTGAAAGGAAGAAGAATATAAAGAAATTTGTTCCAAGAGTTGACAAAAGAATCTGTTTTAAATGTCAAAAAGCTAGACATATTGCTTGGAATTGCCACGAGTCCACTTATTCAAAGCAGGGAGTTTATTCTAACTTTGAAACAAACAAGAAATGTGTTGATGAAAATAAACGACTAACTGAAAAATCTAAGATGTTTGAAAATTCGACTTTCGAAACTGGTGATGTTTCAAAACATTTTTACAAAGGAAAAGTCGATTTGAACAAACAAAGATGGGTTGTAAAATCTGAGAGTAGTTCTGACAATGAATCTGATTCCATAAAATCAGAGGAGTCATCTGTTGAGAAAACGAATGAGAATTCCGTTCCAGAGTTGAATGATGAAAACTTTCCGCCATTGTCAAAAGAAAAATTGAAGTTAAAAATTGGTAAGATTGAGATTTCAGATCAATTCTTCTCTGGTAAAGGAGAATTTGATGCTGAAAAGGCTTTCAATGGGAAAGTCAAACATATATTTGGGAAGATGGTGGATGGGAAAGTGAAAAGTGCAAAAGATTTTTATAAATCGAAAGGAGGTTGGGATAGAGTTGATTCAAAATCACCCAAGGCTGGTCAGGCTTGGGTGACAGCATTTTCAAACTAAAATCCTGACTTGCCGGAGCTCCCAAGTGGGTAATCGTGGAGCATGAATCGGCATCATTCTTTAAAACTTTTGTGAAACATTTAAAAATTGTTAAAATTCTACAGGTTGTGGACTTGCCGGAGCTTCCAGGTTGGTAAGAGTGGAGCATGAATCGGCATTTTTCTTGAGAAATTCACTTTGGTGATATTTCGACCTTCAAAGATTAATCAGGGACATTAAGTTGTACTTGATTTATCTTTCCTACAAGTAGTAGTGTTGATTGAATCTAAAATTGTTAATTTTTTAAAGATGAAAGAAGAAAACAGTGTGATGAAATCCCCTAATCTACAAATGGTTTGTATAAATCAACAAAACTTATTTTCCGGAAAAACCATTTGATTAAAACAAACTTAAGAGTTTTGAAATCATAATGGGAAAATAGTTTGTTGTCAGGGGGAGTTCTGATTGTTTATGCCAAGTGAATGGCGTTTTGAAGCAATTCACAACAGTTGTCATTTTATGTGTACAATTTGTTTTCAAATTTCCTTTAAATGATTTTGAATTTTAGGGGGAGTAAGAAATTTTTTGAAAAATCCAAAAACATTAGAAAATTTGAAAAAGTCAAAAACATGATAAAATCAAAAATGAGTTTTGTTGTGAAAAAGAGGAAATGATAGCACATCAGTGGACTATCACAGCACGCTAAAGAATTGGAAAGTCAAATGTGATAAACGGTCTCACTGATGATATGCCAGTAGGTTTTTACACGCTTAGTAGATTGTGTTCGAGATATAAATCTAAATTTCAAACTTACTTATCTCGTGGGGAACATCTCTCGGATATATGGGTAACCCCCGAAATCTTGTTTGAAAGACCCCTCTTTCTGAGATATTAGGTCTTTATGCTTAGTGATATCTGGGGTATTATCCCGGGACTTCTGATTTTGCGGAAGCAATGGCCTAGTCCCCGGAGAATACTTTACTCTGCTTGAAATAAAAGCCCCCCTCAGCATAAAAAATGATGAAACATTGCAAAATGCTAATCATGTGCTGTTGAAGAAAAGATTCTCTAAAGGGAACCCACCTAAAAGTCGAAGCCGTCATCTCTCTGATTTTGTGGAAGCAATAGCCTGAGCTCTCACGACCCTCGCATTTAATCCTTTACAGATATCATCTAGGTATACTCACCTGTAAGACTGAATATTGAGATCTAGATACGGGAGTATATTCTGAGGTGGGACACGCGAATAAGTTTAAGTCTCTAAAACATTAATCTCGTATCTCGAAACAGTTGAACTTTGTGTGAAAATTTAAGTGGATCAGTATACTGACAATCTAAGGGAATCGTTTAGAACTTAAAATGTTTAAAGCTTAACGGTGTTTGTGATTTGTCTCTTAAACTGATATGATCCTCTCACACAAACTTACAAAAAAATATTGTATGTAAATATTTCTTTACTGCATATCATTTTTATCAAAAATCCAAAAAGATTTTCGGAGTGTTTTAGCATAAATTTTGAAAAATTCAAAAAGATTTTAGACAACTGATGTTGAAAAGCTGATTTTCAAAATTCCGAGTGTTAAACATGATGAACAGCAGGGTAGGGAGAGTTTGATTGAAATGAAATTTGTTTTTGAAGAAATTATAGGTTCATTAATTTGAATCCAAATTGAAATGTTTTTATTACAAGTGATAAGCAAGGATTCTAAATTTGTTATATCTTATATATTATGAAATTCATGATTTGAGAATATCTACAAGTGGTTTCTAAATTTGTTGAAGGTTAATAATTGTGAAACTTACTTTTGGGTAGAGACTATGCAGGTTAGCTAGATTTCGAATCCTGAAAAGATGCAGTATAGAGCCAGGAATCAATCTGAACCTGTGAAAGCAAAACTACAATCCTAGCACAACTCAAGGGGGAGTTTGCTAGCAAAGGGGAGTCTGAAGATGTAAAAGATAGATTCGATTCTAGAAGTTCACGCTAACTGCTGATGTTGATGAACTTAAAGAATCAAGAGATCTGATCAAGAGAATGTGAAGAGAAGATTGAGGATGCTTACTCTGTCAAATACTTTGGAGAAAGCCCAAATACTGATCAAGGCTGAAGATCTGTGAAGACTCGACACTGAAGACTCGTCAACATCCGAGGGGGAGTCTGTTGGTGCATATGTCTGTCGACTTCGTCTTGTATCGAGTGTTGTATTAGAAATGTTAGATCAGGGCACGTAGTACGAGAAATTTAGGGTTTGTGTGTGAATAGTTAATTTCGCATGAAATAGCCAAAGGCTATTTCGTACGAAATAGCAATCTGCTATTTCGCACGAAATAGCAATTGCCAATTCCATGCGAAATTACATCTCCTATAAATACCCTAGATGCGAAATCATTTGTAACGTTCATGTTTCCGGTACCGAAATGCTGCCGACGTGTCTACTGATTTGTAACCGTGTTAAATCAATAAATCAAGACAATTAAGAGTGAATCAAGCTGTTACAAAATCTAATCAATGAATTCCGCCTCTGATTAGACCGAGAACTCTTCTGATAGACTCGTTTCGATCGTCTCTCGATCCTACACCCATTTACCCTAAATCCTTAATATCATACGCACATTCATTACTTCTCAGACATTCATAATTCAAAAGAAAAAAACTAGGGTTTGTGTCTCTTCTAAGCGTCGCCCCTCTCCCACCTGCATCGCCGGCGACGTTACCCCTTTTCATGTCTTCGGTCAACGATAGCCTATCGCCTATGTGAAAAAAACTGTAAGTGCTCTTTAATTTCGTTGTGATCTAACATCCGATTTGTAATCTAACAGTTGATTTGCTCGATTTAGATGTATGTATGTGTATATTTAACTTGTACTCCTAATTGGTTGTAGATACTTGTCTATTCCTGGGTTTTTGAGTTCACGTCTTCATAAGGTAATCACTCAAATTAGGCTTTTTTATTAGTTTGTTGTTTTTGCTGTGTTAGTTGATGTTTTAGCAAGAGTTCAGGTTTTAGTAAGGTAATAACATATGGTAACACTATAACAATTCAGGTTTTTAGTAAAGTGATAACATTTATAAATTTTTTTTTATTAGCTTGTTGTTTTGGCTTTTTATTAGTTTGTTGTTTTCCTTTTCTACATAATGTAATAGCATATAGTAAAACTTGCTATTGTAGGGTTAGCTATTTCCAATGGATACTCCAGATGAAAACAACAAGTGTGAACTGGTTTCTGAGAATAAGGAATTTAACCAAGAAGTGATTAGGAAAGCTTTAGTAAACTTGTTGATTGTTGATGAGTTGCCTTTTTCTTTTGTTGAACGAGAGGGGTTTCGAGAATTTTGTAAGGTTGTTAATCCTCATTTTATTGTACCTTCACGTGCGACCGTAACAAGAGATTGTTATGGTTGTATTGAGAAAAGGAGACAGTTGGAACAACCCGCCATCAGTATTGACGAAACAGTCGAGTCGGTTTAAGGTATTTTTATCTCTATTACATTATGGTTATACAATTATTTATATAAGAATTTAATTTATAATGTATTTTACCAAATACACAGGTAGTAGTGGCTATGGAAGCATTTTTCTAGAAGATTGGTTATGGCAAAATACTAATATGGTTAGGTTTTAAATATTTTAATTTATATATGTGTATTATTGATAAATTGTGTCTCTATATAATATTTTGTAATTCGTGTATTTGCAGACTTGTACACAAGAGATGGATAATGGATGTTTACAAGTACTTATGGCCGGATTTGTTTTGAGTTTTTGTGGTTGTTTACAAGAGATAGATTATGGATGTTCATGAACTACTTTTAGATTTATGTCCGGATTTGAGTTGTTTAAAATGATTGTGGTTGTTTGAAACTTTGGATTATTTAAGCTTGAATGTTTATTATTTTTTATGTTAAACACTTGGTTGTGTTGATCCAGGTTTGGATTTAAACATTGTTGAATACAGGTTTGGATTTAATCATATGCATGAAGCATATTTTTTTGTTTTTTTTTATTCGGATATCCGTTTGGATCTAACATCCGATTTGTAATCTAACAGTTGATTTGCTCGATTTAGATGTATGTATGTGTATATCTAACTTGTACTCCTAATTGGTTGTAGATACTTGTCTATTCCTGGGTTTTTGAGTTCACGTCTTCATAAGGTAATCACTCAAATTAAGCTTTTTTATTAGTTTGTTGTTTTTGCTGTGTTAGTTGATGTTTTAGCAAGAGTTCAGGTTTTAGTAAGGTAATAACATATGGTAACACTATAACAATTCAGGTTTTTAGTAAAGTGATAACATTTATAATTTTTTTTTATTAGCTTGTTGTTTTGGCTTTTTATTAGTTTGTTGTTTTCCTTTTCTACATAATGTAATAGCATATAGTAAAACTTGCTATTGTAGGGTTAGCTATTTCCAATGGATACTCCAGATGAAAACAACAAGTGTGAACTGGTTTCTGAGAATAAGGAATTTAACCAAGAAGTGATTAGGAAAGCTTTAGTAAATTTGTTGATTGTTGATGAGTTGCCTTTTTCTTTTGTTGAACGAGAGGGGTTTTGAGAATTTTGTAAGGTTGTTAATCCTCATTTTATTGTACCTTCACGTGCGACCGTAACAAGAGATTGTTATGGTTGTATTGAGAAAAGGAGACAGTTGGAACAACCCGCCATCAGTATTGACGAAACAGTCGAGTCGATTTAAGGTATTTTTATCTCTATTACATTATGGTTATACAATTATTTATATAAGAATTTAATTTATAATGTATTTTACCAAATACACAGGTAGTAGTGGCTATGGAAGCATTTTTCTAGAAGATTGGTTATGGTAAAATACTAATATGGTTAGGTTTTAAATATTTTAATTTATATATGTGTATTATTGATAAATTGTGTCTCTATATAATATTTTGTAATTCGTGTATTTGCAGAATTGTACACAAGAGATGGATAATGGATGTTTACAAGTACTTATGGCCGGATTTGTTTTGAGTTTTTGTGGTTGTTTACAAGAGATGGATTATGGATGTTCATGAACTACTTTTAGATTTATGTCCGGATTTGAGTTGTTTAAAATGATTGTGGTTGTTTGAAACTTTGGATTATTTAAGCTTGAATGTTTATTATTTTTTATGTTAAACACTTGGTTGTGTTGATCCAGGTTTGGATTTAAACATTGTTGAATACAGGTTTGGATTTAATCATATGCATGAAGCATATTTTTTTGTTTTTTTTTTTAATTCGGATATCCGTTTGGATATCCGAATCCGAATCCAAAATTTTGGATATCCGAAAATCGGATATCCGAAATTTCGGATTCGGATATCAATATTCACTATCCGAAAATTTCGGATATCCAAAAAGCGGATTATCCGATCATTAACACCCCTACTTAAAACACTTAAAAACCCTAAATAATAAACTTCAGGGGCCAAAATGTCATTTAATGAAACTTGATCTCACATCAGCCCCCCCTTTGTTTCTGGCCGCAAACCAGCTTCTCAAAGCCTATGCTGGCCGCGAGCCAGCCTGATCCGAGAACAGCCCCAACCAGCTCGTTGGTTGGGCGATTTTTTTGTGTGTTTTCATTGGTTTAGCTTGTGTTTCTTGCATTTAAACACATCCAACTACCAACCACCCTCAACCCTTATAAATACCATGCTAACCCAAGCTCAAATCACTTTACAAACTCATCCAAATCACTCTCAAATCATCCAAAATTGCAGCTGAATTCTGAAGTTCGGACAGAAGCATACACCTTCACTAAAGTGAGCATAACTCACTCGTTTCTTATCTGTTTTACTTCATTCTTTTCCCTATGTGCTTGGATTAACCTTAGCTTCGATTCCATGGGGTTTTCACAGTAAATCAGTCCATGGAACGTCGCCAAAAAGGCTCCAAAGTTCACTCTTTGTTTCTGTTTTGATTAAACCTTTACTTAACTTGTTCAAACTTTAGTCTAACTCATCTCGAACCTATGTCCTTATGCTTATAACCAATTCTATGGTTAGTTAGGCTTAAAAACAAGGTTGAGACATTCAAAATCAGAGGATTAATCCTAACAAACTTTCTGTTTTGTTCAATGGTTTAACCCACAAGTGATGTTCAAGCTCAAAGCTTGATGAATGTGAGATTAAGGATTAACTTGGGTTATCCTGCATAAAATCCACACATTGCTTGATGATTTCTCATGATTCGTGTTTCATATTCTTGTATTACTTGTAAGTTCATGACCGTCCTTGTATGTTCTTACATCAAGTGTAGTAGTGAACACTTAGAGGTGCCTAAATGGAAGACTTTCCTTCCTACCTCCTACATGAATTCTATGAACCTTAAGAGGTACCTAAATGGAGGATTCATCCTCCTACCTCATGCTTGACTATTGGACATACTAATATATAACCTAAATAATACTTATATGTACTATTCAACATTCGAACCTTTGATGGTGAACTTGTGTTCATTCGTTAAAGTACTAGACTAATATCATCTAACACCTAAACGTTGTTATGATTCTAATGGGTGTCCTACTCATGAAAACATTATAACCTTTGAGGTTTCATAGTGTCAAACAAGTGTTATGTGTTAAAAGATGGTTACTTTCATATGTTATATTTTTGTGTTTTAAAACTCCGAATCTTCATCCCTCCATATTATTCCCAATACTCATACACTTAGTTTCTTCGCGTAGAAGGACTTGGTGTTCCAACCTCCCACAACAACTCACTTGCGGATTCACAAGCAGAAGACTTGCAAAACTGTGAGTATACTCGTAAACCCCATTTTTATGTTTACCACTTTTGGGGTGTAACATGTTAACTTATAAAACCACACTTAAACTTTAATCTTTATACTTCCACGAAAACAATCCTTATACATGAATGCTATGTTGTTATACTTGGGTGATTCTTTATGTGATACTATAGTCATTAGCTTTGTATGAGCCTCCATTTAACATGTATAGCGCTATAGGAGTAACGCACCACCCATGAACGATAGGTCATGTTGAATTATATCATTTTGCGTAAACAGAGGGTTAACTGGAAATATTGCATGCCTTGTATGATGCTCTTGTGTAAACTAGGTTGCCATGTGGATTCGTTTTTGAACTTTTAAACTTATACTTATACTTATTCTTAAACTTGTATACTCGTCTTTGCTTTTGCATTGAATTGTATTTTAAACATGTTACAGGTTGAGGATTGATGATACTATGAAACAGATTAGCAATGATGCCTAGATACTCACTTAGACGTTTAGGTTAAAGTGTTGTATCAGTTTTGTTATGTTTATGTTATGAAGGATGTTGTTATTTGAATTTCCTTGTAATGTTTTGACATTTGATTATGAAATGAAATCGGTTGAATTAAATATTGTCACAAATAGTATTATGAAGTCTCTTACAATCTCGAACTAGTCCCACTCCGATGATTCCGCCATTGGTTGGGGTGTGACAGTTGGCAACGTCAAATTCTGCTCATATGTAATGGGGAACGGACGAGCCTATGATGATGTAATGTCCAAAATGAATGAAATGCACTAAGTAATAATCAAACAATTTACATACAACACATAACTTCACAAGATGGTAATTGCACGTATTTGAATTTGTAAATGTAGTAAAGAAATGCGACACATAATACACCAAAAAAAACGTGAAATAAAAAGGGGAGTTGTAAGATTCACTCATAGTGTTTATGTTTGCGATTCCTTGTAAAATTAAGCGCACGAATAAGATTAGAAAACTTGAAATGGTGGAAGGTATCCTATAATATGAAATATAAGGCACTAGATATCACAACACACAATTAAATACGCTGATCATTTGATCATTTTAATTTTTATTATCCATAGTTTATTTAAAGGATATGTTATAAATTTCTATATATCGCGATTTTATTTTTTTCAAGATCTAAAAAGAAGTATAAGAAAATACTGAAATCTATCTTCTATCTACTATAATAAAAGAAATCAACTTTTGGACAAGTGTCATTCATTGAAGGTATCCTCAAATCTATACTTATCTTATATTAACTAAATAAATAATAAATTAATATTAAATCTTATTATACTTTAATAAAATATTATCCTCAAATCTAAATTGTTAATTTAATATTTTTTTAAAACAAATACCTCTCTTTCCTATTTATTTTATATTAAATAAATAAATAATAAATTAATATTAAATGTTATCCTGATTTATTAAAAATATAACTTTTTTATTATTTGGTATTTATATTTATTCAACTCGTGTAAAACGCGGGGGGTTTTAAAAATATAATTTTTTATTATTTATTATACAAAGTTACATTTATATAACCCGTGTAATACACCAAGTTTTTAAAGATATAACTTTTTATCATTTTCTATGTAAAATTAGATTTATTCAACACATGTAATACACAAGGTTTTTTAAGAATATATTTTTTTTTATTATTTGGTATATTTTTCAACCCGACTATACATGGGTTTTTTAAAATTACGACGTTTTTAGTATTTAATATACAAAATTACATTTATTTAATCTATGTAATACATATGGTTTTTAAAGATATAACTCTTTTTTAGATCTATTCAACACGTATAATATACGAGGTTTTTAAGGATGTAATTTTTTATTATTTGGTAGATTTATTCAACCCGATTATACACGAGTTTTTTAAAGATACGACGTTTTTAGTATTTCGTATACAAAATTACATTTGTTTAATCTGTGTAATATACATGGTTTTTAAAGATACAACTTTTTTTATTATTTGATATATAAAATTACATTTATTTAATCCGTACAATATACGAGGTTCATAAAGATATAAATTTTTATTATTTAATATATAAAATTATATTTATTCAACCCGTGTAATACACGGGGTTCTAACCTAGTTATATTATTATATTATTCTGAATCTTATGAATTGGTTAATTTAATTAATGATTTTCTATTTAATAATAACTAATTAAAATAGTTTAAAAAAAATAAAAAGGGATTTTCTATTTAATAATAACTAATTAAAATAGTTTTAAAAAATAAAAAGGGATTTTCTATTTAATAATAACTAATTAAAATAGTTAAAAAAAATAAAAATGTTTAACAGTACAGCGAATAACTCGGGACGGGACTCGAACCCGCGCCCTCATTGGATATGTTAAACATGGATACCCATTGAGCTATGTTACAGATATGATGTATTCCGATTTTGATTTTATTTAGGCTACACGGTAGGGTGATGGTCCTCCCTTGGAGGATGGTACCCACGTAAACGCTACGTAGGATGGGCATGAGAATGGGGCAAAGAGGATGGAGGTGTGGAAATGGGGGGATAGACCTAAAATGTGTATGTATATATTGTATGTATAGGGGTGTGAGAGGGGGGGAATAATTTTTGTCATCTAGTGAGCGTCCCCAACGTCCAGAACTCGACACCAAGGACGAAGCCGGAGGGGGGGCGGGATGGTGTTGGACCGGCGCCGGACCGAGGACGGAGGGGGACGTCCCCCATACTGCATAGCCTTATACGGGAGTTAACTGAATCATCTACTTCAATATTTAAACCCAACCGGATACCCATCATCCATTGCTTACAGATCATATTGCTGAATTAGTTGTTGTTCTTGTATAAAAACAAAGGTGAAAAGATTGGAAGATAACAGAAAGTATACCTCCGAAAGTGACCCCTGCATTTTATCTTTTGGAAAAAGCCTTAACAGTCCCTATAGTTAATTTTTTTATAGTTACAAGGAAACTTTTATATGAAAGGATATATATTTTGATATAGATATATACTAGGTTAGAACCTCGTGTATTACACGGGTTGCATAAATGTAATTTTATATAATAAATAATAAAAAAGATATATCTTAAAAAAACTCGTATATTGCACGTGTTGAATAAAATATAATGTCATATGTTAAGACTTAAGATAAATAGTCATCTGAGATTTATCTTTTAAAAATAAACATTGATGTACTATTTACTTATTATAACATTTTACATTGTTTTTTATTTTTATTTTGCATAAATGTGATTCTATATAATAAATAATAAAAAAAGATATATCTTTAAAAAAACTCGTATATTGCACGTGTTGAATAAAATATAATGTCATATGTTGACACATACAATCGTCAAGATTTATCTTCTAAAAATGAACTTTGATGTAGTATTTACTTATTATAACATTTTACTTTATTTTTTATTTATTATTAGATTAAAAACACATGTATTAAATGAGGTTGAATCCCGTTTTTATGATATATTCAAATTATGAGATACAATTATTTTAGTTAGTCGTATGCACCTTCGTGCTTATTTGTTTATTTCATTCATAAATTACTCGTCTTAAATTTGTATTCAAGAGAGTTTACGGTAAAAAAAGGTGGAGATTGATCCCCAAGTTTTTATACGTTTATTCATTTTTATGAATTATACCATAAAATGGAGAATTAAATTCTCTTTGAATGGAGTATAGAATTGTTATATTTAAAAACGGTTTTTTTCTACATGTTGACGCAATGTGCAATAAATGATGGGTTTAAACCAATTATAACAGTACGTCTACCATTATAGCGATGCGTAAAAACACTTACAATTTGATAGAAACATAATAACATATGCCCGACCTAGAATAATTATTTAATTCTAGTGAAAAAAGAAAACAATAATACAATTATTAAGTATATATGAAACGGGAACCTTTAATTCCTAATTTACCTTAATTTCAATCGTTTAAAAAAGTTATTATTATTTACTATGATAATAATTCTTATCTAATTTTTAATTAATATTATTATTATTATTATTATTATTATTATTATTATCTAATATGACCATAATAAAAATAAACGTTTATCCTTATCTAAATATTTATTCTTATCTAATATTTTGTTTGAAATTATTATTATTTAATATGGGGGATAAATAGGAAAATAAGGTGAGAAAGCATCACAGAGTGACATGTGTTAAAAAAAATTTCGTTTATTAGTATAGGTAGATACATGATAGGTTTTTATTTCAATGAATTTTGAAAATAAAACTCAAAAAATTTCAAACCGGCTCAGATTTTGGGAAGCCATTTTGACAGATGTTACACCGATGTCAGAATTTCCTCCCTCGATTTGTGTTGTTTAAAGTTGGAATTTGATAGGTTTGATTATTAGGTTTGTGATTTACTAACGGTGAAGGAAATTGGGGATTTTAGTTCGATTTGGTGTTTTTGGATTGCATGTATGGGTTTGATTAGAGAAATTTGGGGGTTTGATTTATTTTTTATTTATGGTTGTGGTGGTGGTTTGATTGTTGAAGACAAAGAAAGAGGAAGAGAGAAAGGGGATAGTGGGTGGGGGTGGGGTAAGGGTAGGAAAAAGGTGGGATCCACTTTTTTTTTAAATATTATAATTGTTTTATTGTTTTAATTATTTTATTGAAGTAAGGACAATATCATCATTTCACATCCATTTAACACTAAAAACTAACCTCCATCTGCTTCCGTGACTATTCAAGAATAAATGTGCAAAAGTTAGGGACTATATGTGTACTTTTAGAAGTGTAAGGACTATAGGTGAAATATAAGCAAATCACATAGACTATCGATGCATTTTAGAAAGCTAACTCACATAACATCTACAATCTTAGGTGGTGTTTGTTTTTTAAGATGCAAAAGGTCTGCAGTCTGCGGACCACATCTGCAGACATCTGTAGGAGAAGAGGTGGACCAAAGGTCTGCAGTCTGCAAGGAGAAGAGGGTTTGTTTTTTTATTATACATAAACCACTTCTCACAAACACCATCCTCTTCTCACACACACCCTCCACAGATCTCTCTCCTCTCGATCCCTCTCTCTGCCTTCATCACCACCACCAAGCACCACCGCAAACCCACCACCACCGTCACCACTACACCACCGCCACCACCGTCTCTCTCTCATCGGCCTCTCTCTCATCGGCCTCATCTACTGCCAAGAACAACCACAACCACCGCCACCACCGTCTCTCTCTCCTCTGCCTTCATCTACCACCACAACCACAACCACCCACCGCTCCCTCGATCTCCGATTTGGGGTTCGATTTAGGGTTTTTTATTAATCAAATCACGTTCTAAAACCCTAATTCTAACATCATCTTCATCTGACGTCATCAATTTCCGAACGGAAGCTTCAATTAGTTTATAATCCGGTGCGTGTGAAGGTGAATCGGTTCTGTTTGATGATATTTTTGGCTTTCCATTTCCATTTCCCACCATGTCTTTTTTTTATATGGATTCAACGAGGATTCATTGTAAAAAGGGAAAGGAGAGTTTGGGGGTGAGGGGGATTTGGGATTGGTTGATTTTGATGACGATGATGATATCTCAACTGCTGTTTATGAAACCTTATCGTCTTCACTTGATAGTTTTTTTTTGGGGGGTTTTGGGCAGGGATGTGGTGGTGGAGGTGGTGGCAGGGATGTGGTGGTGGAGGTGGTGGTGATGTATCAGATGGCGGTGGTGGCAGGGATGTGGTGGTGGAGGTGGTGGCAGGATGTGGGGGTGGAGGTGTGGAAGAAGAGCCAAGAAGAGGTTTGTGTCTGTGTGGTGAAGACATGGGAACATGTCTGTGTGGTGAAGAGGTCTCGCAGACCTTTTTTAACGAAAGGTCTGCGAGAAAACAAACAATCTGCAGCATCCAAACGTCTGCCCGCGTCTGCGCGGCGCAGACATAAGTGGCCAGAAGTACTTCTGGCCAAAAAACAAACAGAACCTTATTCACCATGACTCTATGAGACTCACCTCTAGATGAGTTTATGTAAATTAGTGTACAATTTCGCTAAGTTATATATGAAAATTTGTTATTTTGGATATATAATTACTCTAAGAAATTTATAAAGATGAATATATATAATGTGAGGTATGGGGAACACTAAAAAGGTGAGAAATCGGAAATAGTGCAATTAACATGTTAAATAAATCTTTAAAATAATGTCACAAATAGTGTTATGAAGTCTCTTGCAATCTCGTTTTCGTCTCACTCTGATGTTTCCGTCATCGGTTGGGGTGTGAAATTGTGTGGCAATAGAACATTTGCTAGGATTAGTGAAACCTATGAACAACACGTGGCTTCAATGATTTCCCCTATCCGAAAGATCAAAAGGGTCCTATTTGAAAGACCAAAAGAGTTTGCCTGGTCTCTCTCATAGAATATTCACATATGTTTTGATGATCAAAAGTGCGTTTTGCCTTTTGATGAGTTAATGTTGCCAACATGAATTGGTACACAAATTTGGTGATTTTTTTTTTTGTTTTTATCTTTGAAATTTAGGTATATGAAAATTGATAACCTGTAAACTAATTATGAAAAGTAAATTTTATATATAATATTTTGAGTATAATATACAATCCAAAAAAGTGAGTTATTATTTTTTTTCTCGTATGCCCACTTTTAATTTACTTTATTTTATTTTATTTTATTGCAAACTAGGGTTAAAGGTAAACCCGTGCTACGCGGCGGACAACGATCATTCCACATTCCCTCGCATGATATGCGATAATAATTTTGTCGGAATTGATTTGTCGACATATGCTATAGAAAATGTAGCAAATTCGATTAGTATTATTTCACTATATTGTCATAACGTCGACGTCTGGTATAACACCAATAATAATAATAATAATAATAATAATAATAGGTTAAAAACTAAGGTACATCACAAAGGTAAATACAGGGGCGGCCCGGAGGAGGTGCGGGGTGGGCAACGACTCAGGGCCCAAATCCTCTGAGGCCCCAAATTTTTTTTTAATAAAGTTACGCTGTAAAACTTAGAATGTATAAGTACTTAATTAGAAAATGACAAGATGAGGCCCGTGGTCTGGTGGTTCCCTTGTCACTTTATTAGCAAATAAGCCTTTTGTTCTAATCTTGATAGATTCATTTTTAGTTGATTTTTTTTCTTTATGTTTGTTACCTATGTATTAAATGCAAATGACATTAATGGGAATCGTAATTATTTCTCAAATCTACTTTAAAAATGTTTATTTATGTTAATTTCTTAAAATATTATTAAATCTACAATTAGTTTTGTGTGTTCCATTTTTTGATGAAAAAAAGTCTTACTTTGTTTTTGTTTTCTCTTTCAACTCTGTGTATTTTCTAAATAAATTTGGATAGCTTACGATGGTTTTACAAGATCGTAAATAATGATTTTTAAAGTTACGACGTAACTATTCTACATTTTCT
>JARYGA010043528.1:0-24718 GCA_030545235.1 Helianthus tuberosus
GGATCAATTTAGCTTCTGTGATCCGGGTCTGAATAAATCAGTAAAATAGTTTATTTTAACTTGGTATATCAGTTGGTGTTAAGTCCTATGTGGCAAAATGGTTTTAAACCCTTACTATGCGCTTAATACGCGTATAACGTCGTTTTAAGCGATTTACGGGTTAAAATAGTATTCTGAGTTTCCAGGTCAGTTCATAAGGTTCAAAACACTTCATTTATTATTTAAAATCAGTAGCAATCGGATTGGTAGCAAAAGGACTTCTAAAACTCATTTTATGGCCGAAAAGGGTATAATCGGCATTTACCGAATCAAGGCACTAATCCTAGCTTATGATCAGTTTTAAAATAATTAAAAATCTTCAAAAATCCCAAAATATTATATTACATCAGTGGGTAAAAGGTTTGGTGTCAAAAATTGGGTTTAGATAGGCTTTACGCTAATGACGCCGTTTAATTAATAAAAGCGTTCTTAATTACGCCATTGAGCATAACTCCTAATCTAGACCTCCGATTGATGTGAAATTTTAGGGACATGTTTAATAATTAGTAACAAAGGTTATTGTCCTTTCATATCTTCAAAAATCTCGTTTTATGATCATAAGGGCATTATGGTCAATATTTAAGCACTTAACGGAAACGTCGGACAATTAAGGATTTAAGTGGTATAAACGCAGAGGGTTATACAAACATGTAACTAGGTCCTAATGGAACTTTAAGGCATGTCTAAACCTATCTAAACCGGGTCAGAGCTGAAGTCAAAGCAAAAGTTAAACTTTTGCGTCTTTCGGTCCGAATCGGTTCAAAACAGAAAGTTGTCGAATCAAACAAGCTTAGACAAGTTCTTATACTTACTATCAAGTTATATGAATGATAAAACAGGTTACACGCATTCTATATCGCTAATTACGCGTTTAATGATTCTGTTGACTTTTTCTAAACATCTTTGACTCGACAAATGACCTAGTTAGGATGGGAATCAGTGGGTGCCCTTTTAAGGGTTTAAGGCCCACATAATTACCAACTTATAACTACCTTAAGTTTGCCTAATCGCTGGACCATTAGCGATTAATCGTTAACTCAAACCGTAATTACGACGGTTTGACTTCTAGGCTATTAACTAAGCAAGACTTAAATAAGAAGGGTTAAACATACTTACATGAGTCTAATGAATGATTTGGAATGCTTGATGATGGTCCTTGAGCTCCAGGAATGCTCAGATGATGAAAGGAATGAATGAACACAAGGTTGCCACAATGTGGGACTTTATATATTGATCAAAACTCATTTGATTGTTGACATGTAAGTCTAAGATTGATACAAGATGCATACAAGTGGCCTCTAGTGACTATAAACCAGTATAGGAAGCCCAAGGTATTGAAACAAGTCAATTTAAGTCGGTTACAAGGCTGAAACAGGCACCTGTCATGTTTCTGTCGCTGGTACCTGTCACGCGGCCCGCGTAAAGGTCTTCATGATCTTTCGCGGCCCGCCTTAGACCTGGGCTCAGGTTTTGAAGTTTTTGTTTATTGCACTTTCAGTCCCCGGTCCTTCTAAATGTCGCTTTCACTTTCATTCTTGCATTTTAAACCTTTAAAATTGACATTTAGGGGCTTTAAGACTTATACCCACTTTGTCAAGTCCTCGGGTAACTTTGTGATCACCCGAAAAGCCCAAATTTTTCAATGTTGACGATTCTAACCCCTCACACACGAATTTTATCATAACTTTCTCATACGATAACGAAACTTGGTGAAATTTTTATGGTGCAATCTAGTGAGCATAATTAATTGTTACAAGGCTTCGGGTTTGCTAAAAGGTCACTCAGAGGTATATCTTAACATGTTGACACATTTAACCCCTGTAGTTTGAAATCTCTCACTTTCTTCTATATTTAGCTTCGTATGATCCATGATTCATTCGTTTGAAGGTACGAGCATCATGTAGGGTTAATGTACAATATATTTATTCATTGTTGACACTTTGAACCCTTATATTTACATAGTTTCATTGTTTGTCAACTTTAGTCCCTCGAAAGTATTCTTTCACACTTTCAAAGGTTATGACACGTGTCAAAGAGTATTCTTTATTAAGTTGAACCTTGGTTATAGACTCGATTACACTTTCTCAAAGGTCAAAAAACCACGCCCTAGTTGTACGTACGAATTATATTATGTAATATACACTTTTTCAACTTTAAGAATCCAAAACCTAATCGAATTGTAGTTGTATACTACGTGTGAAGTACGTTGCTACGTGATTCGTTGGCTCATTAGCGGAAACGAACAAATCAATATCTTCTACTATAAGTGGATCGAAATCGAGTGTAGATTTTCCGGTTTCTAAGGATCAATATATACTTATGATTTTCTTTAAGAGTTAGTTTTTTCTCAATATTTAAGCATTTAGCATCTTAGAAGACATGAGAAGCTAACTTAAAATATATGAAGTCCAAGAATTAATAGTAGAAGGTTACAACGGACAAATGCGTATAAACCATACTTAATGTTGATTCAGAGGAAACAACTGAATTACAAAAACAATGTCAAGAGTATATTTTTTAAGGTTACATAGATTCTATGTACATGTGAATAAAACAAAAGAGTGCACAACACAACATATTTAAAATAGAGCAATACGGTCCAAATTAGAAAAACCAAAATTTCTTAGATTGATTAAAACCTAATCATCATTCTAAACAACATACAGAGTACGTTACTAGCTCACATTAATTAATATTTCAAAATCAGGCCATCTTTTCTTTCACGTACTTCAGTTTTATTTATAAAAAGGACCAACTCCTATTTCTATATAAAGCCAAGGCCAGGGTATACTAGAGTTCAACCCAACTCGTTTCTTTAAGCTCTCTCTTATAACTACTAGCTGCACTATGTCATCCAGAAACCGCACTTCCCTAGCTTGTTTGCTTTTGCTCCTCTTCTCGGCTTCTTTGCTTTCACATGTTGCGTCGCGCTTGCTCTCCGAAAACTCCAGCTATGAAAGCCACGAGCAATGGATGGCTCGTTATGGACGCACATACAAGGATGCTGCTGAGAAGGAACGGCGTTCAAAGATATTCCATGACAACGTCCAGTACATACAGTCATTCAACAACGCGATGAACAAAGGTTACAAACTAGCAGTCAACGAGTTTGCGGACCTTACCAATGAAGAGTTCAGAACAGCTAGGAACAGATTCAAGGCACATGAATGCTCCCCTTCAACCTCTACTTTCAGGTATGAAAATGTTACTGCGGTTCCATCATCGATGGATTGGAGAAAGAAAGGTGCAGTGACGCCTATTAAAGACCAAGGCCAATGTGGTAAGCTGAAATTATTTTGGGAATTTTTACAAACCTGACATGGTCCAAGTACTAGGGTCATGAGGTTGTTATTAACAGAACCACATTTCATGCTTCTGACATCAATATTCATGATGATACGTAGGGTGTTGCTGGGCATTTTCGGCTGTGGCAGCTATGGAAGGAATAACCCAACTGAAAACAGGTAAACTGGTGTCTCTATCTGAACAAGAGCTCGTGGACTATGACACTAGCGGTGTAGATCAGGGATGTGAGGGTGGTCTTATGGACAATGCCTTTGATTTTATCGTAAACAATAAAGGCCTCACTACGGAGACCAACTACCCGTACAAAGGTGTTGATGGCACCTGCAACAGCAACGAGGCATCTAACCATGCCGCAGCAATTACTGGTCACGGAGATGTTCCTGCCAACAGCGAAAGTGCGCTGTTAAAAGCTGTGGCCAGTCAGCCCGTCTCAGTTGCTATTGATGCTAGTGGGTCGGACTTCCAGTTCTACTCCAGCGGTGTGTTTACGGGAGACTGTGGCACGGAACTGGACCATGGTGTTACTGCGGTTGGTTATGGGACTAGCGATGACGGGACTAAGTATTGGTTGGTGAAGAACTCATGGGGAACAAGTTGGGGTCAAGAGGGGTACATCATGATGCAAAGAGATGTTGAGGCTAAAGAAGGCCTTTGCGGCATTGCCATGCAGGCTTCCTACCCCACTGCTTAATTTGAGAAAGAGCAGAAGTAATACTTATGTAATGTACAATCTATGTATATTATGTACTCTTAATTATACAAGGAATTGAAAAGGAAACTACACGTTATAAATTCCAACTTTATAAGCAAGGAAATCCCATCCTCGAAGTTTAAGTTAAGCATAACAAACGAGTACGTCAGGTTTAAAATTCACAACTAACCATGAATAAGGATAAGATAAAAGAGGTAATTAATAAATTCATTTCTCCTCTCCTTTTAAATGTTTCAATTGTAAACTTGTTGTTATTTACTTGATTTCAGTTCTCCTTGAATATACACCTACACCTAATCACGTTCTCGTAATTTTAAGTTGAATGAAAGTGACGAGTCAACTAATTAGGACAAAGGAAGTTCAAAGTGAAAAGAAATAAAGGACGTAAAAGGTTTGTGAACCAGATTTTACAATACTTTGCCTTCTGAAGTGAAATTAGACTTTTAGATTTCTGTTGATTAAAGATAAATTTAATTATACATTAACTTTGTAAAATCAATTAGAAAGTTATTAAAAGATAAAGAATGAAAAAGGTCCAAAGAAAGGAGAACATAGAAAGAAAAAAAGTTGTAAAGAAACAAAAATACATTTATATTGTGTTTTACTCCAAATTAACAGTTAATAACAAAGTAATGATTAAAAAATGCTTGGGGTGTGATTAAAACAAGTGAAATCAATACGGGGTGCAGTTAAGTATTTTAAAAACAGTGATTTAGTGATTTGGCAGCCGTTTTATGACGTGAGAGTTAAAAAAAACAAACCATTACACTTAGTCTCATGAGTTTTCTAGTTTAACTATGGGGGTATTAAAAGCGGTGCCGAACCACTAGCTCTAGAATCGAACAATATACAAGGTAAAGGGACATTTATGAGGAACATCTAACACGTGTTTCTCTACCTGTAACCATGGACATGGGCAACACCTTATAGTCAAGGAGGGCGTTTCGACTATACGTCCTTCAAATTTCCTTTAAATTTTCTGGACCTTATGGATGAAGGACCCAACGAGTGCCCACAAAGAGCCTCTTGGCTGAATTTATTAAGTTGAACCTTGGTCATAGACTCGATTACACTTTCTCAAAGGTCAAAAAACAACGCCCTAGTTGTACGTACGAATTATATTATGTAATATACACTTTTTCAACTTTAAGAATCCAAAACCTAATCGAATTGTAGTTGTATACTACGTGTGAAGTACGTTGCTACGTGTTTCGTTGGCTCATTAGCGGAAACGAAGAAATCAATATCTTCTACTATAAATGGATCGAAATCGAGTGTAGATTTTCCGGTTTCTAAGGATCAATATATACTTATGATTTTCTTTAAGAGTTAGTTTTTTTCTCAACATTTAAGCATTTAGCATCTTAGAAGACATGAGAAGCTAACTTAAAATATATGAAGTCCAAGAATTAATAGTAGAAGGTTACAACGGACAAATGCGTATAAACCATACTTAATGTTGATTCAGAGGAAACAACTGAATTACAAAAACAATGTCAAGAGTATATTTTTTAAGGTTACATAGATTCTATGTACGTGTGAATAAAACAAAAGAGTGCACAACACAACATATTTAAAATAGAACAATACGGTCCAAATTAGAAAAACCAAAATTTCTTGGATTGATTAATACCTAATCATCATTCTAAACAACATACCGAGTACGTTACTTGCTCACATTAATTTATATTTCAAAATCAGGCCATCTTTTCTTTCACGTACTTCAGTTTTATTTACAAAAAGGACCAACTCCTATTTCTATATAAAGCCAAGGCCAGGGTATACTAGAGTTCAACCCAACTCGTTTCTTTAAGCTCTCTCTTATAACTACTAGCTGCACTATGTCATCCAGAAACCGCACTTCCCTAGCTTGTTTGCTTTTGCTCCTCTTCTCGGCTTCTTTGCTTTCACATGTTGCGTCGCGCTTGCTCTCCGAAAACTCCAGCTATGAAAGCCACGAGCAATGGATGGCTCGTTATGGACGCACATACAAGGATGCTGCTGAGAAGGAACGGCGTTCAAAGATATTCCATGACAACGTCCAGTACATACAGTCATTCAACAACGCGATGAACAAAGGTTATAAACTAGCAGTCAACGAGTTTGCGGACCTTACCAATGAAGAGTTCAGAACAGCTAGGAACAGATTCAAGGCACATGAATGCTCCCCTTCAACCTCTACTTTCAGGTATGAAAATGTTACTGCGGTTCCATCATCGATGGATTGGAGAAAGAAAGGTGCAGTGACGCCTATTAAAGACCAAGGCCAATGTGGTAAGCTGAAATTATTTTGGGAATTTTTACAAACCTGACATGGTCCAAGTACTAGGGTCATGAGGTTGTTATTAACAGAACCACATTTCATGCTTCTGACATCAATATTCATGATGATACGTAGGGTGTTGCTGGGCGTTTTCGGCTGTGGCAGCTATGGAAGGAATAACCCAACTGAAAACAGGTAAACTGGTGTCTCTATCTGAACAAGAGCTCGTGGACTGTGACACTAGCGGTGTAGATCAGGGATGTGAGGGTGGTCTTATGGACAATGCCTTTGATTTTATCGTAAACAATAAAGGCCTCACTACGGAGACCAACTACCCGTACAAAGGTGTTGATGGCACCTGCAACAGCAACGAGGCATCTAACCATGCCGCAGCAATTACTGGTCACGGAGATGTTCCTGCCAACAGCGAAAGTGCGCTGTTAAAAGCTGTGGCCAGTCAGCCCGTCTCAGTTGCTATTGATGCTAGTGGGTCGGACTTCCAGTTCTACTCCAGCGGTGTGTTTACGGGAGACTGTGGCACGGAACTGGACCATGGTGTTACTGCGGTTGGTTATGGGACTAGCGATGACGGGACTAAGTATTGGTTGGTGAAGAACTCATGGGGAACAAGTTGGGGTCAAGAGGGGTACATCATGATGCAAAGAGATGTTGAGGCTAAAGAAGGCCTTTGCGGCATTGCCATGCAGGCTTCCTACCCCACTGCTTAATTTGAGAAAGAGCAGAAGTAATACTTATGTAATGTACAATCTATGTATATTATGTACTCTTAATTATACAAGGAATTGAAAAGGAAACTACACGTTATAAATTCCAACTTTATAAGCAAGGAAATCCCATCCTCGAAGTTTAAGTTAAGCATAACAAACGAGTACGTCAGGTTTAAAATTCACAACTAACCATGAATAAGGATAAGATAAAAGAGGTAATTAATAAATTCATTTCTCCTCTCCTTTTAAATGTTTCAATTGTAAACTTGTTGTTATTTACTTGATTTCAGTTCTCCTTGAATATACACCTACACCTAATCACGTTCTCGTAATTTTAAGTTGAATGAAAGTGACGAGTCAACTAATTAGGACAAAGGAAGTTCAAAGTGAAAAGAAATAAAGGACGTAAAAGGTTTGTGAACCAGATTTTACAATACTTTGCCTTCTGAAGTGAAATTAGACTTTTAGATTTCTGTTGATTAAAGATAAATTTAATTATACATTAACTTTGTAAAATCAATTAGAAAGTTATTAAAAGATAAAGAATGAAAAAGGTCCAAAGAAAGGAGAACATAGAAAGAAAAAAAGTTGTAAAGAAACAAAAATACATTTATATTGTGTTTTACTCCAAATTAACAGTTAATAACAAAGTAATGATTAAAAAATGCTTGGGGTGTGATTAAAACAAGTGAAATCAATACGGGGTGCAGTTAAGTATTTTAAAAACAGTGATTTAGTGATTTGGCAGCCGTTTTATGACGTGAGAGTTAAAAAAAACAAACCATTACACTTAGTCTCATGAGTTTTCTAGTTTAACTATGGGGGTATTAAAAGCGGTGCCGAACCACTAGCTCTAGAATCGAACAATATACAAGGTAAAGGGACATTTATGAGGAACATCTAACACGTGTTTCTCTACCTGTAACCATGGACATGGGCAACACCTTATAGTCAAGGAGGGCGTTTCGACTATACGTCCTTCAAATTTCCTTTAAATTTTCTGGACCTTATGGATGAAGGACCCAACGAGTGCCCACAAAGAGCCTCTTGGCTGAATTTATTAAGTTGAACCTTGGTCATAGACTCGATTACACTTTCTCAAAGGTCAAAAAACAACGCCCTAGTTGTACGTACGAATTATATTATGTAATATACACTTTTTCAACTTTAAGAATCCAAAACCTAATCGAATTGTAGTTGTATACTACGTGTGAAGTACGTTGCTACGTGTTTCGTTGGCTCATTAGCGGAAACGAAGAAATCAATATCTTCTACTATAAATGGATCGAAATCGAGTGTAGATTTTCCGGTTTCTAAGGATCAATATATACTTATGATTTTCTTTAAGAGTTAGTTTTTTTCTCAACATTTAAGCATTTAGCATCTTAGAAGACATGAGAAGCTAACTTAAAATATATGAAGTCCAAGAATTAATAGTAGAAGGTTACAACGGACAAATGCGTATAAACCATACTTAATGTTGATTCAGAGGAAACAACTGAATTACAAAAACAATGTCAAGAGTATATTTTTTAAGGTTACATAGATTCTATGTACGTGTGAATAAAACAAAAGAGTGCACAACACAACATATTTAAAATAGAACAATACGGTCCAAATTAGAAAAACCAAAATTTCTTGGATTGATTAATACCTAATCATCATTCTAAACAACATACCGAGTACGTTACTTGCTCACATTAATTTATATTTCAAAATCAGGCCATCTTTTCTTTCACGTACTTCAGTTTTATTTACAAAAAGGACCAACTCCTATTTCTATATAAAGCCAAGGCCAGGGTATACTAGAGTTCAACCCAACTCGTTTCTTTAAGCTCTCTCTTATAACTACTAGCTGCACTATGTCATCCAGAAACCGCACTTCCCTAGCTTGTTTGCTTTTGCTCCTCTTCTCGGCTTCTTTGCTTTCACATGTTGCGTCGCGCTTGCTCTCCGAAAACTCCAGCTATGAAAGCCACGAGCAATGGATGGCTCGTTATGGACGCACATACAAGGATGCTGCTGAGAAGGAACGGCGTTCAAAGATATTCCATGACAACGTCCAGTACATACAGTCATTCAACAACGCGATGAACAAAGGTTATAAACTAGCAGTCAACGAGTTTGCGGACCTTACCAATGAAGAGTTCAGAACAGCTAGGAACAGATTCAAGGCACATGAATGCTCCCCTTCAACCTCTACTTTCAGGTATGAAAATGTTACTGCGGTTCCATCATCGATGGATTGGAGAAAGAAAGGTGCAGTGACGCCTATTAAAGACCAAGGCCAATGTGGTAAGCTGAAATTATTTTGGGAATTTTTACAAACCTGACATGGTCCAAGTACTAGGGTCATGAGGTTGTTATTAACAGAACCACATTTCATGCTTCTGACATCAATATTCATGATGATACGTAGGGTGTTGCTGGGCGTTTTCGGCTGTGGCAGCTATGGAAGGAATAACCCAACTGAAAACAGGTAAACTGGTGTCTCTATCTGAACAAGAGCTCGTGGACTGTGACACTAGCGGTGTAGATCAGGGATGTGAGGGTGGTCTTATGGACAATGCCTTTGATTTTATCGTAAACAATAAAGGCCTCACTACGGAGACCAACTACCCGTACAAAGGTGTTGATGGCACCTGCAACAGCAACGAGGCATCTAACCATGCCGCAGCAATTACTGGTCACGGAGATGTTCCTGCCAACAGCGAAAGTGCGCTGTTAAAAGCTGTGGCCAGTCAGCCCGTCTCAGTTGCTATTGATGCTAGTGGGTCGGACTTCCAGTTCTACTCCAGCGGTGTGTTTACGGGAGACTGTGGCACGGAACTGGACCATGGTGTTACTGCGGTTGGTTATGGGACTAGCGATGACGGGACTAAGTATTGGTTGGTGAAGAACTCATGGGGAACAAGTTGGGGTCAAGAGGGGTACATCATGATGCAAAGAGATGTTGAGGCTAAAGAAGGCCTTTGCGGCATTGCCATGCAGGCTTCCTACCCCACTGCTTAATTTGAGAAAGAGCAGAAGTAATACTTATGTAATGTACAATCTATGTATATTATGTACTCTTAATTATACAAGGAATTGAAAAGGAAACTACACGTTATAAATTCCAACTTTATAAGCAAGGAAATCCCATCCTCGAAGTTTAAGTTAAGCATAACAAACGAGTACGTCAGGTTTAAAATTCACAACTAACCATGAATAAGGATAAGATAAAAGAGGTAATTAATAAATTCATTTCTCCTCTCCTTTTAAATGTTTCAATTGTAAACTTGTTGTTATTTACTTGATTTCAGTTCTCCTTGAATATACACCTACACCTAATCACGTTCTCGTAATTTTAAGTTGAATGAAAGTGACGAGTCAACTAATTAGGACAAAGGAAGTTCAAAGTGAAAAGAAATAAAGGACGTAAAAGGTTTGTGAACCAGATTTTACAATACTTTGCCTTCTGAAGTCAAATTAGACTTTTAGATTTCTGTTGATTAAAGATAAATTTAATTATACATTGACTTTGTAAAATCAATTAGAAAGCTATTAAAAGATGAAGAATGAAAAAGGTCCAAAGAAAGGAGAACAAAGAAAGAAAAAAAGTTGTAAAGAAACAAAAATACATTTATATTGTGTTTTACTCCAAATTAACAGTTAATAACAAAGTAATGATTAAAAAATGCTTGGGGTGTGATTAAAACAAGTGAAATCAATACGGGGTGCAGTTAAGTATTTTAAAAACAGTGATTTAGTGATTTGGCAGCCGTTTTATGACGTGAGAGTTAAAAAAAACAAACCATTACACTTAGTCTCATGAGTTTTCTAGTTTAACTATGGGGGTATTAAAAGCGGTGCCGAACCACTAGCTCTAGAATCGAACAATATACAAGGTAAAGGGACATTTATGAGGAACATCTAACACGTTTTTCTCTACCTGTAACCATGGACATGGGCAACACCTTATAGTCAAGAAGGGCGTTTCGACTATACGTCCTTCAAATTTCCTTTAAATTTTCTGGACCTTATGGATGAAGGACCCAACGAGTGCCCACAAAGAGCCTCTTGGCTGAATTTATTAAGTTGAACCTTGGTCATAGACTCGATTACACTTTCTCAAAGGTCAAAAAACAACGCCCTAGTTGTACGTACGAATTATATTATGTAATATACACTTTTTCAACTTTAAGAATCCAAAACCTAATCGAATTGTAGTTGTATACTACGTGTGAAGTACGTTGCTACGTGTTTCGTTGGCTCATTAGCGGAAACGAAGAAATCAATATCTTCTACTATAATTGGATCGAAATCGAGTGTAGATTTTCCGGTTTCTAAGGATCAATATATACTTATGATTTTCTTTAAGAGTTAGTTTTTTTCTCAACATTTAAGCATTTAGCATCTTAGAAGACATGAGAAGCTAACTTAAAATATATGAAGTCCAAGAATTAATAGTAGAAGGTTACAACGGACAAATGCGTATAAACCATACTTAATGTTGATTCAGAGGAAACAACTGAATTACAAAAACAATGTCAAGAGTATATTTTTTAAGGTTACATAGATTCTATGTACGTGTGAATAAAACAAAAGAGTGCACAACACAACATATTTAAAATAGAACAATACGGTCCAAAATAGAAAAACCAAAATTTCTTGGATTGATTAATACCTAATCATCATTCTAAACAACATACCGAGTACGTTACTTGCTCACATTAATTTATATTTCAAAATCAGGCCATCTTTTCTTTCACGTACTTCAGTTTTATTTACAAAAAGGACCAATTCCTATTTCTATATAAAGCCAAGGCCAGGGTATACTAGAGTTCAACCCAACTTGTTTCTTTAAGCTCTCACTTATAACTACTAGCTGCACTATGTCATCCAGAAACCGCACTTCCCTAGCTTGTTTGCTTTTGCTCCTCTTCTCGGCTTCTTTGCTTTCACATGTTGCGTCGCGCTTGCTCTCCGAAAACTCCAGCTATGAAAGCCACGAGCAATGGATGGCTCGTTATGGACGCACATACAAGGATGCTGCTGAGAAGGAACGGCGTTCAAAGATATTCCATGACAACGTCCAGTACATACAGTCATTCAACAACGCGATGAACAAAGGTTACAAACTAGCAGTCAACGAGTTTGCGGACCTTACCAATGAAGAGTTCAGAACAGCTAGGAACAGATTCAAGGCACATGAATGCTCCCCTTCAACCTCTCCTTTCAGGTATGAAAATGTTACTGCGGTTCCATCATCGATGGATTGGAGAAAGAAAGGTGCAGTGACGCCTATTAAAGACCAAGGCCAATGTGGTAAGCTGAAATTATTTTGGGAATTTTTACAAACCTGACATGGTCCAAGTACTAGGGTCATGAGGTTGTTATTAACAGAACCACATTTCATGCTTCTGACATCAATATTCATGATGATACGTAGGGTGTTGCTGGGCGTTTTCGGCTGTGGCAGCTATGGAAGGAATAACCCAACTGAAAACAGGTAAACTGGTGTCTCTATCTGAACAAGAGCTCGTGGACTGTGACACTAGCGGTGTAGATCAGGGATGTGAGGGTGGTCTTATGGACAATGCCTTTGATTTTATCGTAAACAATAAAGGCCTCACTACGGAGACCAACTACCCGTACAAAGGTGTTGATGGCACCTGCAACAGCAACGAGGCATCTAACCATGCCGCAGCAATTACTGGTCACGAAGATGTTCCTGCCAACAGCGAAAGTGCGCTGTTAAAAGCTGTGGCCAGTCAGCCCGTCTCAGTTGCTATTGATGCTAGTGGGTCGGACTTCCAGTTCTACTCCAGCGGTGTGTTTACGGGGGACTGTGGCACGGAACTGGACCATGGTGTTACTGCGGTTGGTTATGGGACTAGCGATGACGGGACTAAGTATTGGTTGGTGAAGAACTCATGGGGAACAAGTTGGGGTCAAGAGGGGTACATCATGATGCAAAGAGATGTTGAGGCTAAAGAAGGCCTTTGCGGCATTGCCATGCAGGCTTCCTACCCCACTGCTTAATTTGAGAAAGAGCAGAAGTAATACTTATGTAATGTACAATCTATGTATATTATGTACTCTTAATTATACAAGGAATTGAAAAGGAAACTACACGTTATAAATTCCAACTTTATAAGCAAGGAAATCCCATCCTCGAAGTTTAAGTTAAGCATAACAAACGAGTACGTCAGGTTTAAAATTCACAACTAACCATGAATAAGGATAAGATAAAAGAGGTAATTAATAAATTCATTTCTCCTCTCCTTTAAATGTTTCAATTGTAAACTTGTTGTTATTTACTTGATTTCAGTTCTCCTTGAATATACACCTACACCTAATCACGTTCTCGTAATTTTAAGTTGAATGAAAGTGACGAGTCAACTAATTAGGACAAAGGAAGTTCAAAGTGAAAAAAAATAAAGGACGTAAAAGGTTTGTGAACCAGATTTTACAATACTTTGCTTTCTGAAGTCAAATTAGACTTTTAGATTTCTGTTGATTAAAGATAAATTTAATTATACATTGACTTTGTAAAATCAATTAGAAAGCTATTAAAAGATAAAGAATGAAAAAGGTCCAAAGAAAGGAGAACAAAGAAAGAAAAAAAGTTGTAAAGAAACAAAAATACATTTATATTGTGTTTTACTCCAAATTAACAGATAATAACAAAGTAATGATTAAAAAATGCTTGGGGTGTGATTAAAACAAGTGAAATCAATACGGGGTGCAGTTAAGTATTTTAAAAACAGTGATTTAGTGATTTGGCAGCCGTTTTATGACGTGAGAGTTAAAAAAAAACAAACCATTACACTTAGTCTCATGAGTTTTCTAGTTTAACTATGGGGGTATTAAAAGCGGTGCCGAACCACTAGCTCTAGAATCGAACAATATACAAGGTAAAGGGACATTTATGAGGAACATCTAACACGTTTTTCTCTACCTGTAACCATGGACATGGGCAACACCTTATAGTCAAGGAGGGCGTTTCGACTATACGTCCTTCAAATTTCCTTTAAATTTTCTGGACCTTATGGATGAAGGACCCAACGAGTGCCCACAAAGAGCCTCTTGGCTGAATTTATTAAGTTGAACCTTGGTCATAGACTCGATTACACTTTCTCAAAGGTCAAAAAACAACGCCCTAGTTGTACGTACGAATTATATTATGTAATATACACTTTTTCAACTTTAAGAATCCAAAACCTAATCGAATTGTAGTTGTATACTACGTGTGAAGTACGTTGCTACGTGTTTCGTTGGCTCATTAGCGGAAACGAAGAAATCAATATCTTCTACTATAAATGGATCGAAATCGAGTGTAGATTTTCCGGTTTCTAAGGATCAATATATACTTATGATTTTCTTTAAGAGTTAGTTTTTTTCTCAACATTTAAGCATTTAGCATCTTAGAAGACATGAGAAGCTAACTTAAAATATATGAAGTCCAAGAATTAATAGTAGAAGGTTACAACGGACAAATGCGTATAAACCATACTTAATGTTGATTCAGAGGAAACAACTGAATTACAAAAACAATGTCAAGAGTATATTTTTTAAGGTTACATAGATTCTATGTACGTGTGAATAAAACAAAAGAGTGCACAACACAACATATTTAAAATAGAACAATACGGTCCAAAATAGAAAAACCAAAATTTCTTGGATTGATTAATACCTAATCATCATTCTAAACAACATACCGAGTACGTTACTTGCTCACATTAATTTATATTTCAAAATCAGGCCATCTTTTCTTTCACGTACTTCAGTTTTATTTACAAAAAGGACCAACTCCTATTTCTATATAAAGCCAAGGCCAGGGTATACTAGAGTTCAACCCAACTCGTTTCTTTAAGCTCTCTCTTATAACTACTAGCTGCACTATGTCATCCAGAAACCGCACTTCCCTAGCTTGTTTGCTTTTGCTCCTCTTCTCGGCTTCTTTGCTTTCACATGTTGCGTCGCGCTTGCTCTCCGAAAACTCCAGCTATGAAAGCCACGAGCAATGGATGGCTCGTTATGGACGCACATACAGGGATGCTGCTGAGAAGGAACGGCGTTCAAAGATATTCCATGACAACGTCCAGTACATACAGTCATTCAACAACGCGATGAACAAAGGTTACAAACTAGCAGTCAACGAGTTTGCGGACCTTACCAATGAAGAGTTCAGAATAGCTAGGAACAGATTCAAGGCACATGAATGCTCCCCTTCAACCTCTACTTTCAGGTATGAAAATGTTACTGCGGTTCCATCATCGATGGATTGGAGAAAGAAAGGTGCAGTGACGCCTATTAAAGACCAAGGCCAATGTGGTAAGCTGAAATTATTTTGGGAATTTTTACAAACCTGACATGGTCCAAGTACTAGGGTCATGAGGGTGTTATTAACAGAACCATATTTCATGCTTCTGACATCAATATTCATGATGATACGTAGGGTGTTGCTGGGCGTTTTCGGCTGTGGCAGCTATGGAAGGAATAACCCAACTGAAAACAGGTAAACTGGTGTCTCTATCTGAACAAGAGCTCGTGGACTGTGACACTAGCGGTGTAGATCAGGGATGTGAGGGTGGTCTTATGGACAATGCCTTTGATTTTATCGTAAACAATAAAGGCCTCACTACGGAGACCAACTACCCGTACAAAGGTGTTGATGGCACCTGCAACAGCAACGAGGCATCTAACCATGCCGCAGCAATTACTGGTCACGAAGATGTTCCTGCCAACAGCGAAAGTGCGCTGTTAAAAGCTGTGGCCAGTCAGCCCGTCTCAGTTGCTATTGATGCTAGTGGGTCGGACTTCCAGTTCTACTCCAGCGGTGTGTTTACGGGAGACTGTGGCACGGAACTGGACCATGGTGTTACTGCGGTTGGTTATGGGACTAGCGATGACGGGACTAAGTATTGGTTGGTGAAGAACTCATGGGGAACAAGTTGGGGTCAAGAGGGGTACATCATGATGCAAAGAGATGTTGAGGCTAAAGAAGGCCTTTGCGGCATTGCCATGCAGGCTTCCTACCCCACTGCTTAATTTGAGAAAGAGCAGAAGTAATACTTATGTAATGTACAATCTATGTATATTATGTACTCTTAATTATACAAGGAATTGAAAAGGAAACTACACGTTATAAATTCCAACTTTATAAGCAAGGAAATCCCATCCTCGAAGTTTAAGTTAAGCATAACAAACGAGTACGTCAGGTTTAAAATTCACAACTAACCATGAATAAGGATAAGATAAAAGAGGTAATTAATAAATTCATTTCTCCTCTCCTTTTAAAAGTTTCAATTGTAAACTTGTTGTTATTTACTTGATTTCTGTTCTCCTTGAATATACACCTATCACGTTCTCGTAATTTTAAGTTGAATGAAAGTGACGAGTCAACTAATTAGGACAAAGGAAGTTCAAAGTGAAAAGAAATAGGACGTAAAAGGTTTGTGAACCAGATTTTACAATACTTTGCCTTCTGAAGTGAAATTAGTCTTTTAGATTTCTGTTGATTAAAGATAAATTTAATTATACATTGACTTAGTAAAATCAATTAGAAAGTTATTAAAAGATAAAGAATGAAAAAGGTCCAAAGAAAGGAGAACATAGAAAGAAAAAAAGTTGTAAAGAAACAAAAATACATTTATATTGTGTTTTACTCCAAATTAACAGTTAATAACAAAGTAATGATTAAAAAATGCTTGGGGTGTGATTAAAACAAGTGAAATCAATACGGGGTGCAGTTAAGTATTTTAAAAACAGTGATTTAGTGATTTGGCAGCCGTTTTATGACGTGAGAGTTAAAAAAAACAAACCATTACACTTAGTCTCATGAGTTTTCTAGTTTAACTATGGGGGTATTAAAAGCGGTGCCGAACCACTAGCTCTAGAATCGAACAATATACAAGGTAAAGGGACATTTATGAGGAACATCTAACACGTTTTTCTCTACCTGTAACCATGGACATGGGCAACACCTTATAGTCAAGGAGGGCGTTTCGACTATACGTCCTTCAAATTTCCTTTAAATTTTCTGGACCTTATGGATGAAGGACCCAACGAGTGCCCACAAAGAGCCTCTTGGCTGAATTTATTAAGTTGAACCTTGGTCATAGACTCGATTACACTTTCTCAAAGGTCAAAAAACAACGCCCTAGTTGTACGTACGAATTATATTATGTAATATACACTTTTTCAACTTTAAGAATCCAAAACCTAATCGAATTGTAGTTGTATACTACGTGTGAAGTACGTTGCTACGTGTTTCGTTGGCTCATTAGCGGAAACGAAGAAATCAATATCTTCTACTATAAATGGATCGAAATCGAGTGTAGATTTTCCGGTTTCTAAGGATCAATATATACTTATGATTTTCTTTAAGAGTTAGTTTTTTTCTCAACATTTAAGCATTTAGCATCTTAGAAGACATGAGAAGCTAACTTAAAATATATGAAGTCCAAGAATTAATAGTAGAAGGTTACAACGGACAAATGCGTATAAACCATACTTAATGTTGATTCAGAGGAAACAACTGAATTACAAAAACAATGTCAAGAGTATATTTTTTAAGGTTACATAGATTCTATGTACGTGTGAATAAAACAAAAGAGTGCACAACACAACATATTTAAAATAGAACAATATGGTCCAAATTAGAAAAACCAAAATTTCTTGGATTGATTAATACCTAATCATCATTCTAAAGAACATACCGAGTACGTTACTTGCTCACATTAATTTATATTTCAAAATCATGCCATCTTTTCTTTCACGTACTTCAGTTTTATTTACAAAAAGGACCAACTCCTATTTCTATATAAAGCCAAGGCCAGGGTATACTAGAGTTCAACCTAACTCGTTTCTTTAAGCTCTCTCTTATAACTACTAGCTACACTATGTCATCCAGAAACCGCACTTCCCTAGCTTGTTTGCTTTTGCTCCTCTTCTCGGCTTCTTTGCTTTCACATGTTGCGTCGCGCTTGCTCTCCGAAAACTCCAGCTATGAAAGCCACGAGCAATGGATGGCTCGTTATGGACGCACATACAAGGATGCTGCTGAGAAGGAACGGCGTTCAAAGATATTCCATGACAACGTCCAGTACATACAGTCATTCAACAACGCGATGAACAAAGGTTACAAACTAGCAGTCAACGAGTTTGCGGACCTTACCAATGAAGAGTTTAGAACAGCTAGGAACAGATTCAAGGCACATGAATGCTCCCCTTCAACCTCTGCTTTCAGGTATGAAAATGTTACTGCGGTTCCATCATCGATGGATTGGAGAAAGAAAGGTGCAGTGACGCCTATTAAAGACCAAGGCCAATGTGGTAAGCTGAAATTATTTTGGGAATTTTTACAAACCTGACATGGTCCAAGTACTAGGGTCCTGAGGTTGTTATTAACAGAACCACATTTCATGCTTCTGACATCAATATTCATGATGATACGTAGGGTCTTGCTGGGCGTTTTCGGCCGTGGCAGCTATGGAAGGAATAACCCAACTGAAAACAGGTAAACTGGTGTCTCTATCTGAACAAGAGCTCGTGGACTGTGACACTAGCGGTGTAGATCAGGGATGTGAGGGTGGTCTTATGGACAATGCCTTTGATTTTATCGTAAACAATAAAGGCCTCACCACGGAGACCAACTACCCGTACAAAGGTGTTGATGGCACCTGCAACAGCAACGAGGCATCTAACCATGCCGCAGCAATTACTGGTCACGAAGATGTTCCTGCCAACAGCGAAAGTGCGCTGTTAAAAGCTGTGGCCAGTCAACCCGTCTCAGTTGCTATTGATGCTAGTGGGTCGGACTTCCAGTTCTACTCCAGCGGTGTGTTTACGGGAGACTGTGGCACGGAACTGGACCATGGTGTTACTGCGGTTGGTTATGGGACTAGCGATGACGGGACTAAGTATTGGTTGGTGAAGAACTCATGGGGAACAAGTTGGGGTCAAGAGGGGTACATCATGATGCAAAGAGATGTTGAGGCTAAAGAAGGCCTTTGCGGCATTGCCATGCAGGCTTCCTACCCCACTGCTTAATTTGAGAAAGAGCAGAAGTAATACTTATGTAATGTACAATCTATGTATATTATGTACTCTTAATTTTACAAGGAATTGAAAAGGAAACTACACGTTATAAATTCCAACTTTATAAGCAAGGAAATCTCATCCTCGAAGTTTAAGTTAAACATAACAAACGAGTACGTCAGGTTTAAAATTCCCAACTAACCATGAATAAGGATAAGATAAAAGAGGTAATTAATAAATTCATTTCTCCTCTCCTTTTAAATGTTTCAATTGTAAACTTATTGTTATTTACTTGATTTCAGTTCTCCTTGAATATACACCTAATCACGTTCTCGTAATTTTAAGTTGAATGAAAGTGACGAGTCAACTAATTAGGACAAATGAAGTTCAAAATGACCATCTTGCCCTTTTCTGTGACGTGGAATTCTGCACGGATTTTCTATAAACAATATTTTATAAGTTATTTCCCTCGCATAAAAAGGTCAAAACAATCAAAAATAATTTTGGCGAAACTTCATGTCGTTATTAGGATGTTGTCACAAATTGAAAAGAGAAAGAACATAGGAAATCAAGATTCAAAGAAAATACGTACTTCCAAAAACTTCTAAGAAACTATACAAACACTAACACCAAAAACTTCTTAGAAACTATACAAACACTAACATTTATGCAGACAATCTAGCATCCCCATCCATAGCAAACGCTCGAGCTATCCCATGAACAACGAAACTCCTCGACGACAACAAATCCGGCGACGTCACCTCCACTCGATTGATCGAAAGCAACTCATCCGAAACACTAACAACAGTTCCAGTAATCTCAATCTCTCTACCAGGACACAATGTCGCGATCGACGCCCCTCGAGACATAGACACCAAGTGTTTAAAAGAATACTTCTTTGGCACAACATGAGCCCTCATGAACTTAGGCACCATAGGTGCCGGTACCTCCATCACTTCAATAACCGGAGGCGCAAATATCGTCATCGAATGCAAATCAGGGTGATCTTTAACAATCCCATCAAGCACATTGTACAACCAAAATGCAAAGGGTGTGAATCCATTCAAACTCAAGAATTTCACCACCATTTTCCATTCAGCCTTGATCTTCATGAAATCCTCTTTAGTTACTTGACTTTGATTAATCATAGTGCATATGGGTAACTCGTTGATTTCTGGGAAACGTTTAAACGAAGCGAACGGGCCGCTAACGCCATGAATGGCGACAGATTGGTCGACAAACATATCGGGTATGGTGATCAAGACATTATTGATTTCAAGAAGGCGGTTTTTTTCGTCTTTTTTAGTGATGGAGATCTTCTGTTGTTGGAACAATGTGGAGAAACATGTGTTCAAGGGTTTTTGAAAGAGGTCTTGAAGGGTGAACTTGTTGGGTGAGATGTGGTAAGTGATGAGTTCGATGGTCATGTATGGTGGGATTGAGAGGTTTGAGATGGCGGAATCGGGGATGGCGAAGATGGTGGATTCGGGTGTGGAGAGGAAGAGGGTAGGGGAGATGTGGATGAGGTTGGCGAGGAAGGTGAAGCCGTTGGATCGGAGGAATTGGGCGGCGTTTGACGGGAGGTCAAGTGGTGGTGGTGGGTGGTGGTGGTGGTGGTGGCGGTGGTGGTTGATGATGATGGGGAGGAAGACGGTGGCTATGGCGGCGAGGAGTATGGTGGTGATGATGATGAAGAATTGGGTTTTTCCACCCATGGTGTAGGGATAATTGTGGTTTTGGAAACAAGAAGTGTGTAACGGTTTTTGGTGATGAGGTTAACGGTTTTGATGAAGAGGGTGAGTTGAAGGTGGGGTAGTTGGTTGATGAATTGATTAGTTTTCGTTTTAGTCCTTTTAGTTTCGGTTATGTCGCTTTTTGGTCCCATCTGATCGTCTTGTATCCCCCTTTTATTAGATCAAACGTCTACTCAAGATCAGTAGAGTAGCTTGACCAAAAGTTTTGGGTGGAGATGGGGGAAAGTCATAGAATCTAATTTATATATTATATAAATATTTAGGCAAAATAATTGAGGGGCGATCCTTTATAATTTTAAAATTTTTGGACGAAAAATCGAAAATTTTATACTTTAACCCAAACATTGGGGGCGGGTCCACCCCCGGGTATCAACTAAGCAATGCCCATGCTTAAGATTCAAGTTCGACGCGACATATAATCATACATACCATCTTTTTCGTGTATCAACAATTAAGTCTATTTTTAACGACAAATTTCTTTTATTTTTGTCGTTTGTTGGACTTGAATCATTAAGTCCTATTAACAGGGCCGTCCCCGAGAATGATAAAATACTTTTGGGCCCTGTGCGAAACAAAAAAAATTGGGCCCCTCCCTATAATATAAACTCACCAATCATATATCAAAAAACCACAATACGACTATATTTGTTATAAAAAAACAAAACAAAAGTAGCATAGCAAAAAGAACTAAATACATCTAAACATACCAAAATTAGTTTGGCAACACGAACCTTTTCATATAAAAAAAATAGAACTAGATACCGAGTTTTTTTAAGTTTATATTGTAAATGGTTAAATGAGAAATAAAAAACCTACAAGAAAACATGTAAAGTTTGTTACGTAAATGATTAAATAAGAAGAAAAATGAATGAACTTGCACATTTGTGGAGGCCCAAATTTAGATGTGAAAAATCAAAATTAAAACTAAAAAATAAGCTTTGAAAGTTGCAATTGGTATGAGCATAAATCAAAATTAAAACTAAAAAAAAGCTTGCAAAGTTGCAATTGGTGTGAGCACATGGGACTGTTTCTCACTATTGATAAAACAAAACATCAATTAGAAATGAAAAACAAGAAAAGAAAAAAAAATCAATTAGAAATGAAAAACAAAAAATGAAAGAACCGACTTAGAAATGAAAAACAAAAAAAGAAAAAAAAATAATCAATTAGAAATGAAAAAAAAATGAAAGAACCGACAGGGGAATCGAACACGGAAAGTCCACTTTGAAATTAATTGCTGCATCCATTGAGCCAAATGAGTAACATGTACAATTCTTCCTACTACAAATTTATATATATAAAATATATATTAACTTTTAAACGATTTTGGGCCCCTAAATGTTTTGGGCCCTGTGCGATGGCACCTCTTGCACAGGCCCAAAGCCGGCCCTGCCTATTAATGTATTTGTAAGGTATCTTCAAGAATCAAGTTAACAAACTCTTCGCTTTTCACATATCACATTTTTTATCACGTAGGGTATAATGACAAACGTGTATTTGCTATAAAATGTGAATCCTTTGAAAATTTTCGATTCATATATTTATCTAAAGCTTCGTAGATTTGTACTAGTTGTACAAGTAAATGATGTTTGTATGAGAACTACATTCTTATTGACTAGTTGGTTTTTATATTTATGTTTAAGGGTAATGATTAAATATGAAGTTTATTTTGGTTAGGAAGGATAGCAAACAATAGAATTATGACATGTGGGAAAATTTAAAATAAAGAGGAAGGGTATTTTAGTCAATCACATTCTTTCTTCTTCCTTCTTCTCCGCAGTAACTTCAAAACTCACCATTTTCAAAACCCACCATCTTCAACCATTTCTTCACTTTCTATCTTAATAATCACTACATTATAGTGCAATTTTCATCACCAATCAATGATTCAAACACCCGATCAACGTGTTCTTCAGCTTTTTTTTTAAGAAACCCAGTTGAATTTCATATAAAATCTCGTTTTTCCCTGTGATTTCACTCGATTCGTTCGATTCGATCGCTGATAAGTGTTTCTAACATTTAAATTTCGTCAATCGGTGAAGAAATCGGCTTCGATCTATGTAAGATTTTTTTGAATTGCATTTTTACGATCTGGGTTTTTGAATTGAGTCATTGCGTTTTACGATCTTGGCGGTAGCAGGGTCCAAGGGGCGGCAGCCCCTGGCGGGGTCCAAGGGGCAGAGCCCCTGGCTGGGGTTGAGCTGCTCTCTGGCCATTGCGTTTTAGGAAAACACATTTTTGATAAAAATGCATCCGAAAATTTAATTTTCCAGAAATTGCCTCATTTCGAAGACAGTAATTCGTAGACAGTTTTTTATTTGCTACTCTCTGGTTCAGACAATTCACAGACAGTTTTATGTGTCCATTGTGTTTTAGAAATAAGAGAGATTTATCTAGGGGTGAGCATGGTGCGGTTCGGTTCGGTTATTACCTATAACCGAAACCATAACCGCACATTGCGGTTATTAAAAAATCATAACCGTTCGGTTTCGGTTAATGCGGTTTCGGTTAATCGGTTATTGCGGTTAATGCGGTTTCGGTTCGGTTATAGATCGGTTATTTTCATTGTTTCTAATGTTGGACTTTAAATGTGTGGGTCGAGCAAAATTAATGCGCAAACAATAAATATACGGTTAATCAATTATATTTCACTACCATATGCATACTAATTCCAAAACAAAAGTAACACGTGTAGTCACGTGTTATGTGGAAACACACATACGAACACAAAGTGGTTTTTAAATTCGACACTTTTTAATCAAAACATAAAAAGTTGTAGTGCAATCTTCATCAAAGTTGGGTCATGGTTAAAAGTTAAAACATTCAAATACACCAAACATACATATTGATTAGGCCATGGTTAAGCATTTAAATACAAACTTAAAGACTTATGGTGCTACGGATTTGGCTATGTTTATTCGGTTCGGTTCAGTTATTTGCGGTTATGAAAATAAGAATAACCATAACCGAACCGCAAAAATCGGTTATTAAAAATATCAATAACCAACCCTTCGGTTATTTCGGTTATCGGTTACTTCGGTTCGGTTTTTTCGGTTATTTCGGTTACGGTTCGGTTAATTCGGTTGTATGCTCACCCCTAGATTTATCTTTACCCAAAAAAAAATAAGAGAGATTTATGTTTTTATGTCCATTGCGTTTTAGAAATAATAGAGTTTTATGTGTTTTCTGGCCATTGCGTTTTAGAAAAACACATTTTTGAAGTATTTTTAGTTCATTGCGTTTTAGGTAAACATATTTTTATGTGTTTTCAGTCCATTGCGTTTTAGAAAATACACTTTCTTTTGTGTTTTTATGCAATTGCGTTTTAGAAATAAGACATTTTTATGCGTTTTTTTTGCTATTGCGATTTAGATAAACACATTTTTGAAGTGTTTTTATTAATTGCGTTTTAGGTAAAACACATTTTTAGGTGTTTTCAGTCCATTGCGTTTTAGAAAAAAAGAAATTTTTAAGTGTTTTCTGGCCATTGCGTTTTAGAAATAAGACATTTCTTTCTGTTTTTTGTGCATTGCGTTTTAGGTAAAACACATTTTTATGTGTTTTCAGTCCATTGCGTTTTAGAAAGTACATTTTTTTTGTGTTTTTAGGCTATTGCGTTTTAGAAATAAGATATTTCTTTGTGTTTTCTGCTCATTGCGTTTTACAAATAAGACATTTATTTGTGTTTTTGGCAGTGTTGTAAAATTCGGATTCCAAGGCCGAGTACTCGGCGAGTACTCGGTCCTCGGAACCCTTCCGAGGCGACTTCCTCCTAGGCGGACTCAATTAGTCGGCCTCGGTCAAACTCGGCGCCTAGTCGGTCTAGGCGGTCAACGTGGGTTGTTGACTTTTAATTAGTCAAAATCGGTCAACATCGGCCTACTCGGCC
>JARYGA010043529.1:0-38985 GCA_030545235.1 Helianthus tuberosus
TGCCCCAAAGCCCACATGCCTCCTTTTGACTCATCTTCTCCACTCATATCCATTTCCATATCACTCACCATACCCAGACACCCTTTCCAAAACTTCTTTGTCTACTATATATTAGTCAAAAAATCATATGGTCGAATGATCTATTTATTTCACAAATGCAAACCCCCTCTTACACACTTGACTAAAACGACTTGACATCAAAGTCGACAATTAACAGACGAAACAAACAATAGCAAACCTTAATAACCTAATTACATAAAAAGGTTGATTCAAACAACAATCAACCAAAAAAAAGATCGAAACTTACCTCAATCGTTGGGAAAACTCTGACTAAACCGTAGCCGCCGAACTGGGGCACCGGAGCCACCACTGAATCGTGACAAAGATGATGAAAGATGACGATCCATGACGGTACGCCTGGAACATGTGGAGAGCGTTGGGCGTCTGCCGATTGATTTTGTAGATCGGAAAGCAAAGAGCGTTCTGATGATGAAAGTGAAAAGCATTCCGATCGGTTGCGGGAGAGCGATAGAGAGGGCTATTGTAACACCTCGAAAATTCGCGTCCTATAATGTATTGTCACGTGTCATAAACTTTGAACGTGCAAAGGATTACATTAGAAGGACTAAAGTTGACAAACAAAGAAACTATGTGAAAATAAGGGTTTAAAATGTCAACAATGAGTAAATATACTTTACAGTGACCCTACATGATGTTTATAACTTTAAACGAATAAATCATGGATCATACGAAGCAAATTGTGAAAGAAAGTGAAAGATTACAAACTATAGGGGTTAAATGTGTCAACATGTTTAAGTTATACCTCTGAGTGACCTTTTAGCAAACCCGAAGCCTTGTAACGATTAATTATACTCACTAGAATGCGTGATAAAAATTTCACCAAGTTTCGTTATCGTATGAGAAAGTTATGATAAAATTCGTGTGCGAGGGGTTAGAAACGTCAACGATGAAATTTATGACCTTTCGGGTAAACACAAAGTGATCAAGGACTTCACAAAGTGGGTATAAGTTTCAAAGCCCTCATGTGTCAATTTAAAAGCCTCATAATGCAAGAAATAGTGTGAAAACGATGTTTAGGAGAACCGGGGACTAAAAGTGCAATTAATAAAAATTTGGAAACCTGACAGCAGGTCTAAGGCGGGTCGCGTAAGACTTGTAAGGATCTTACGCGGGCCGCGTGCGATGCCCAGATGCAGAAACAACAGGCAGCTGCCTGTTCAGCCCATTAACCAACTCAAATTGCATTTCCATGATACCATGGGCTTCCTATACTGGTTTTTAGGCTATAGGAGGCACTTGTATGCATCTTGCAACATTTATAGACTTACATGTCAACAATCAAATGAGTTTTGATCACTATATAAAGTCCCACAAAGTTGCAACTTTGTGTTCATTCATTCCTTTCAACATATGAGCATTCCTGGAGCACAAGGACCATCCTCAAGCATTCCAAATCGTTCATAGGACTTGTGTAAGTATCCTTGTTAGTGCATTACGTCTATTGACTTCGTCTTGTATCATGTAACGTAATAGGATAGGTTAGAATAATCTGTGCACGAGGTTCGAGAGTCGAAAGTTAGCGGTTATGCAAGAGGTTCCGCTTATATGGACAATGTTCATAAAAGCGAAACCACAAGCAAGAGGTTCCGCTTATATGGACATGTCCATATAAGCTAAACCTCCCCAACTATATATAGGTGCACTTGTTGTTCATTTGGCAACGGATCTGGAATTTGTAACGAAGTGCTGCCAAATTGCTTTCAGGTTGTAAACGTTGTTAATTCAATCAAAGAAGCATTATACTTAGTTTGAGCGTCCGTTTCATTGATTCCGCCTTTGAATCGGATTCACAACTCTTCTGATTGACTCATTCGGGTTCAACAACGATCCTACAAGTGGTATCAGAGCACAGGAGGAAGAGTTTAGCTCAATTGGATCTGTTTTCTGTCTTCTACACCTTCTTTTTCAATCTGAACAAGTTTCCACGGTTAAAATCGGCCAAAATTTTCACATATTGTGTATTAGTGGATAATAACAAACCCTTGAAAGTTTCATATCAAAATTCGGATTAAAAATAGACCAAATCATCTTCGGATGTAGTTTCGCTTATTTGGACAATGTGTGGTTTCGCTCATAGATCCACATGGTTTCGCTCATATGACATTTTTGACTAGAGGTTTCGCTCAAAAGTACATCTTGTTTCGCTCATTTGGTCTAATAAGGTTCCGCTTATAAGTCAAAACAGGTTCCGCTTATTTGTCATCAATAAGGTTTCGCTTATTCGGTTCAGTAAGGTTTCACTTATTCGGTCCAATCAGGTTGTATTGAACAATTAAACAGTTGTCGGCCCATGCATTGTTGTCGTCCACTAAGTGAATAATGGCCCAATCAGTTGGTTATTGCATGTGAAGTATTAGTGTGGCCCAATCATATTCATTTAAAATTGATGTTATCGACCACTTGTGGTTGCATGTGATTAAAAAATTTCGGCCCAATCACATTTTTCAGTCATTCACGTGAACAACTGACTCAACATTGACTCAACAATTTAATAGTATCAGATTGATTTTGTCGCCTACTAGTTGAAGGTCAAATTGATGCATGTAAAAAATTAAAGGCCCAATCATACTTGTTAGATATATCGGCTGCATGTGATTTGATTAGATAAGGCCCAATTTCAGATATTGCATGTGAACAAATTCTAAGGGATTTCGCTCATCTAGTCATCAAAGGGTTTCGCTTATTAGTCATCAAGTGTATTCGGTTTTGTGTCACAAGTGGTTTCGCTTTTGTGTCACAAAGAAACTTGATTTCGCTCAAAGTGTACCTTGTGTGCTATTTCGTTCATAGTGTCATATTTCGATCGATAGTGAACTTTTCGAGTCAAGATTATTTCACGACAATCGAGTGTCAGTGTATTTCAGATTACTTGATATTGTTTAAACTGATTAAGTTTGTTTGTTTGCTTTCAGGTTATTGAAGATGTCAAGCAACGGTGAAGAGTTCTACAACACATTCTACAACGCATTCACTTCCGAATCGACAGATAGAAGATCCGAGATGAGAGAATATTCGAAGGAGATTTCGGAGAATTTGAAATTCGAGAACATGTACGGAAGTCAACAAAAACCACCGAAGCTAATGAAAGTTGAAGATTATAACTGGTGGAAAAATAGATTTGAGGGTTGGGTAAAAGCTTTCGCTCCTGAAAGCTGGTTAAAACTGACACATGAATACGTTGAACCAGTAAAAGAGGGAGGAGAGTTAATAGATGCAAAATATTTTACAGAAAAAAATATAAAAAATGTTGTGGCTGAATATAGAATGATAACATTGATCAAGCAGTCAGTAAGAGAGGATATTATTTCATTGCTCGAACAAGAAAATACTTCAAAGAGTTTGTGGGAAGCGTTAGAGAGAAAATGTGTAGGAAGTAATGAAATTGTTAAAAACAAAAAGAAATTGTTGCGTAAAGAGTTTGATTTATTCAACTGTATGAAAAATGAGTCTGTTTGTAAAATGATTGAGAGATTCGGATATCTGAAAATGGAGCTGATCAGACATGAAATTTTACCTTCTGAAGAGGAGCTGGTGGATAAATTGTTTGATTCATTGCCAAATGATCAAGAGTGGCAATATTTCGCTCTAATGTTGAAAAATACAATCAAGCCTGAAGATTTAAAAGTGGATTTGCTGATTGAAAGGCTTGAAATTCATGAGTTGGAGATAAAGAGATCTAAAGTCAACAATCCAGCTTATCAGCAGAATGTAGAGCTTTACTACAGAGGAAATGTACCGCAGGCTGGGTCTCCAAGAACAACATTTTCTGCAGAAAGCTCAAGCTCAGTGAACAATGAAAGTCTTCACAGTGGTTTTCACGGTGGATCTTCTTCAACAGTTTCAGACCAATCTGCTTCAAAGAATTTATTCCAGTGTAATATCGCAGTGGATTTGAAGAATGGGCAGAATTTCAGTGAAGAGTCGGCAAAACAACAGATGGTTTTCTTGGCATCTGTACTTGAATCGTATGAAAGCCTCGTTGCAGGGAAGATTGGCAATACCAACTTGACAAAAGAAGATTATGATCAATTAGACCCCGAGGAGATGGAACTAATGGATATAAGATGGTGCATGGCCAGTGCGGTTCGTCGGGCACAGCGGTTCATGGAGATCACGGGGAGAAAGTCAATTGGTGGATCATCTACCAAATTGGGATTTGATAAATCAAAGGTGACATGTATCAAATGTAAACAAAAAGGTCACTTTAAGCGCGAGTGCAGAAATGCGTATGCTGCTGATGATTCTGAAAACCCGTTCAACGAAGATTATTACAAGAAAGCGATCTACCATCAGAACAAGTCTGAGCCTCCAAGGTTGAAACAGCCTGAAGAAAAATCAAGGGCTCTTGCAGTTATATATGATGATGAAGGTTACGACTGGAGTCAAGTTTGCCCTGAAGAAGATGCAGTTGGATATGCATTTGTTGCAAATGATGATCATGATACTTGGTGGAGAAGAGACAGTGCGAGATGGGAGATTGGCAAATTGTATGAACCATTTAAGGAAGCACAAAGAGCCAAGAGATGGAATGAAGAACTAGAGTGTTACATGGATCCACAGGGTAATCCAGTAGTTGATCCATTAAAAGTGGATTTTGATGTTGTAACCAATGTGTTTCCAAGTGAGGGCACTTTCAACACAAGAAGGCTTTCTGATAAAAGCTATTTGCCAAATTTGATGAACAAGTTAAAAGAAGTTTTTGAAGCAAGTTTACCGAAGGTGGTAGAACTGAAGAAAAGAAAAGAAGAAGAATTGAAGAAGATGATTGAAGAAGTGAAGACTGTTGCAAAGCTTGCTGGAGAGGAACAGAGAGCTGAAGAAAAGCAGAAGAATGAAGAAGCTCAGAAAGAAGAAAAGGAGGAAGATCAGAAAGTTTAGTCAGAAGAATCGGTGCTGAATGAGACTGAGGTTAGAAAATCTTCTGATCTATCGAATGTTGAATTGGTTGATGAAAAAGAAAACAAATGCAGGAATTGCATAGAAATGTGCAAAGCCTGTACTGAAAAAGATGACATCATAAAAACAAAATGTCAAGATATGATTGAAAAAGAAAAAATTTTGAAACTAAAAGTTGAAAAATTGACACAGAAATGTCAAGGTCTTGAAAAGGATAATGATGTTTATAGACAACTGTGTTCAGCAAAATGTGTCGATTGTGTTGAAAAAGAATCTAAATTTCAAGATTTACAAAAACAGTATAATTCTTTAAAGTGGTCAAGTCAGAGAGTACAAGAAGCTTATGATACTTTGAAAAGCTAAGTCAAAAGTTTTGATCAAAGATTGTCAGAAACTTTAGTCACTAAAGAAATGTATGAAAGAAGGTTTAAAGAAAAGCAAATTGAATTGAACAAGTGTGTTGATGAAATTGCTAATTTTAAACAAGTCTTGGCTGAAAAAGAAAAGATTGTTACAAAACTTCAAAGTTATCATAACTCTTCGTACATTCTTGAACGCATTTTCAACATCACACCAGATGACAAAGATACTGAAAATTGCAAAAAGGGTATTGGTTCAGAATTTCATCAGGTACCACCACCATTGAGAAACAATTATACTTTTTATGATGAGGAAAAAGTGGCAAAGGGTTTGAACATAGCTGACCAGTTACCTGAAAGTATCGATGTGACTTACTCCAAATCTGATGATGCTAATGATTCAGAGGTGGTAAGTAAGGTTGTTGAAAGCGTTTTGAAAGATGAGTCTACAAAAGGTAAGTCTGAATCACAGGATGAAGATGAAGGAAATCTTTATGATAGTTATCTAAAAAACACAAAATCCGAGAAAAATTTGAATGATGATTCGAAAGGATTGGTTTATACCATGATTGGATTGGACAAATTATTCTTGGATGTTGTATTCCCGATTCAGAATGTGATTTCAGAAAAGGTCGATACAGTTTTCAAAATGGTTGAGATTGAAAAGTCGGAAATTCCAAAGTTTGCTGGTAAAGGTCATAAATCTTTTTATAACAAACCTGGTTTTAAGAAGAAAAACATGAAGGCTGGTTTGGGTTATAAAAAGAAACGGAATTGGAATCAAAGTAAAAAACCAAATTTGAAAAGATGAATTTTGTTCAAGGGAAAAGCTTGAAAGAAGAGGAAAAACTCAAATTTGGACTACAGTCTAATGAGGAGTTTGATGCTATGAAAAAGAAACAACAACAGGCCAAGGATGTTTCAAAGAAAGTGTGTTTTAAATGTGATCAAATTGGACATGTTGCACGAAAGTGTCCAAATCCAAAGCATGTTGATGTTGAAAAACAGAAATCTGAGAGTGTGAAACAGAGGTCAACCAGATTTGATTCGAAACAAACTTGGAGGTACAATACAAACAAGTTTGCTTCAAATCAAAATTGGAAATCAAACCTGAACAGGTTCGACTCAAGACAGACCTGGAATTCTCACACACCCAGATTTAGAACAACACAGAATTGGAGAACATCTGTTGATATGATAAAACCTCAAGAGTTTTGGAAACCTAAAAATGTTGTTCAAAATCAAAAGGTTCAAAAAGAGACAAACTTTTACAAAAGAGGTACTCCGAAAGGTCAAGTGTGGAGTGCTAAGAAACAAGTGACGTTGGTAAAAGATGAGAAAGTTGAAGTCAAAGTTGAAAAAGTTTTAAGTGACAAAGAATTTCCAAAATTGAATGAAAATTATTGTGTTGAAATGCCTAAGGTTCAACAGACCTGGGCTAAATTGTTCAAATGATTGATAAAGTTTGAATGTACAGGTGCTCAACGAAGCTGAAGATTGTGAGAATGATAGTTGGAGCAGCCTGGCACAGGAAGAGGTTGCAGGACCCTGGTTTGGTTAAACAGGGAGTTTAGTTTATCAATTTCTGTACATAAATAAACAATATTTTCAAAAATCCTAAAAATTAAAAAATTTAAAACCAAAAATGTGTTTGTTTTTAATTTTGTTTGAATAAATGTTGATTGAATACGCCGAAACCTTCACGGCTGAACAAACATGATTACTTTCATCAGATTGAAAAACGGTTTTCAAACTGTAAAATATCAATGTGTTGTAAATCATGGGGGTACGTTATATTTTCTGCAAATCAGAGCATGCGAAGCAGAAAATGGATGGCGAGACAAAGCTATCAGTGTTGGTTGTCAAATTTTCTTTATATGGTTTTGCATTTTAGGGGGAAAAATTGTCATTAGAAAATCCAAAAACATTAGTAAATTTGAAAAAGCCAAAAACATGATAAAATTCAAAAATTGAGTTTTGCGTAAAAAGAGGAAATGATAGTACATCAGTAGACAGTTACAGTACGCTAAAGAATTGGAAAGTCAAAATGTGTTAAACGATCTCACCATGGATGTGTCGATAGATTTTTATACATTTAGTAAATTTTTTTGGGATATAAACCTAAATTCAAACACTTGCTTATTTCGTGGGGAACACTACTTGGATATATAGGTAACCCCTGAAATCTCGTTTGAAAGATTTCTTTTTCTGATATACTAGGTTTTTATACTCAGTGATATCTGGGGTATTATTCCGGGACTTCTGCTGAATGGAAGTTCTGACCTAGTCCTTGAATAATACTTTCCGCAATGCTTGAAACATAGCATCACCCTCAGCATCAATGATAAGACAATAAAATTGCTTAGCAATGCTGTTGTAAAAAAGATCCTCTAAAAGGGACACACCCACAAGTTGAGTCATGATCTCTCTACTGAACGATGGTTCTGACCTGAGCTCTCATGATTCTTCATAAATTATTAACCCCTTACAGATATCATTTGTGTTATAATTGCCTGTAAGACTGAATATTGGGATCTGGATACGGGAGTATATTCAAGAGGTGGGACACATGAATGAGTTAAGTTCTTAAAATACCTAATTCGTATCCTAAATCAGTTGAAGTTTGTATGAAAATTTAAGTGGATCAGTATATCGACAATCTAAGTGAATTGTTTAATTCTTAAAGTGAAAGTAAGCTCAACGGTACTTGTGACTTGTCATAAACTGATATGATCCTCTGACGCATACTCAAACAAAAATATTGTCTGTAAATATGTTTGTACATATTTCTTTACTGCTTTATGTTTTCAGAAAATACAAAAAGATTTTGATTTCTGCTTTATTTTCGACAACCGATATCTGAGTGCTGAGTTTCAAAATCTAAGTAAGCTGATCGTGTTTCTGAAAATAAAACAGGTTCATTAATTCAAAAACAGTTTGTGATATCTCCAAGGTTATTAAGTTGGACTTGGATGATTGACTGTGGGGGTTTTGGATGCTTATATTGTTATAGAGCTAGTTTCCGATACGATTCGATGAAACTGCTAAATTCATGATAAGTAATTTTGAGAAGATTGAATTGTCAGATTACGATATCTGGAAGATTAAAATGCTGTTACTTATAGTTGTATGAGTGATTGCAGGAAAATTCCAGACTACGATCCCGAGAGCAGAGTCTAAGGGGGAGTCTGAAGACAAGCTGAAAGTTAGGAGGAGCTTGTAGCTGGAAAGCTAGGTGTCGATCCCTAAAAGCACGGAAGCTTGACGAAAGGGGGAGCCTGCTGATGATAAAGCTGTTGATGATAGAGCCAGTGATGAGATCCTGGTGTAAGAGTCAAAGTGTGAAGCTGATCAAGAGAGTGATGGAAGCTTACAATGTTATAATCTGAGTGAGGAGGCAGAATGATCAAGACAGAAGAGGTGTTATAACAGAGACTAGACACTGAAGACTTCGTCAATATCCGAGGGGGAGTCTGTTAGTGCATTACATCTATTGACTTCGTCTTGTATCATGTAACGTAATAGGATAGGTTAGAATAATCAGTGCACGAGGTTCGAGAGTCGAAAGTTAGCGGTTATGCAAGAGGTTCCGCTTATATGGACAATGTTCATAAAAGCGAAACCACAAGCAAGAGGTTCCGCTTATATGGACATGTCCATATAAGCTAAACCTCCCCAACTATATATAGGTGCACTTGTTGTTCATTTGGCAACGGATCTGGAATTTGTAACGAAGTGCTGCCAAATTGCTTTCAGGTTGTAAACGTTGTTAATTCAATCAAAGAAGCATTATAATTAGTTTGAGCGTCCGTTTCATTGATTCCGCCTTTGAATCGGATTCACAACTCTTCTGATTGACTCATTCGGGTTCAACAACGATCCTACAATCCTCAACCTTCCTTGTTTAAGTTTTGCTTAGTTTTTAGCCTTAAAGTCAAACCGTCGTAATTAACGGTTGACTTATTAACTAATCGCTAATGGTCCAGCGATTAGTCAAACTTAAGGTAGTTATAAGTTGGTAATTATGTGGGCTTTAAACCCTTAAAAGGGCACCCTCTGATTCCCGTCCTAACTAAGTCGTTTGTCGGGTCAAAGATGATGATAAAAAGTCAACAGAAATGTAAACTTTGATTTAACACATAATTAGCAATGTGAGAGGCGTGTAACCTGTTTTAACCTTAATAGAATTTGGTAATCAATGTTAGAACATGTCTAAACATGTTTGATCCGACAATTTTCAGTTTAGGATCGATTCGGAACCGAAAGGCGCATAGTTTGACTTTTTGCTTTGACTTTGGTTCTGAACCGGTTTTGATAGGTTTAGACATGCCTTAAAGTTCTATTAGGACCTAGTTACATGTTAGTATAACCCTCTGTGGTTGGTTCATTGATTGTCCAATTCGTTTGCACGTTTCCGTTAATAGCCCAATGTTGACCATATTGCCCTTATGTCCATAAAACGAGAATTTTGGAAATATGAAAGAACTATAATCTTTGTTACTGATTAATATGCATGTCCGTAAATTTTCACGTCAATTGGAGGTCTAGATTAGGAGTTATGCTGAATGACGTAATTAGAAAGCTTTTTATTAATTAAAAGGTGTCATTAGCGTAAAACCTATCTAAACCCAATTTTGGCATCAAACCTTTTACCCACTGATGTAATATAATATTTTAGGATTTTTGAAGATTTTTAATTATTTTTAAACTAATCATAAGCTAGGATTATCGCCTTAATTCGGTAAATACCGAATATACCCTTTTAGGCCATAAAATGAGTTTTAGAAGTCCTTTTGACATCAATCCAATTGCTATTGATTTTAAATAATAAATTAAGTGTTTTGAACCTGTTGAACTGATCAGAAAACTCAGAATCCTATTTCAACCCGTAAATCGCTAAAAACGGCATTATACGCGTATTAAACGCATAGTTTGGGTTTAAAACCATTTTGTCACATGAGACCTATTACCAACTGATATGACCTAATAAAATAAGTTATTTTACTGATGTATTCGGACCCGAATCTCATAATTTCAATTAACCTCTTTTATAACCTTTAAAATGACCAAATTACCCCTACGGGGCTTATTTTGAGGTTTAAACTCGTTTTGGGCATAATGGAAGATATCATACTGATATCACAACATATTTAAGGCATATTAACTTAGGAAACCGGTATATGATTCATTTGGTTACTCGTTACGCACTTTCGCGTTCGGATCGGCTTATGTAACTAGTTTACATATATTAGCCGAAACGGGTCAAACCATATCATTTTTATCTCAAAATCCAGAGTGTGTTTAAGTTACCCATATTAAACAAGAATACAAGCTTGTCGGGTCAAAACCACATTCTAAACCGGTCTTCGCTTCTTCATGCGTTTGAACCGTGTCTTCCTTTTAAAAACTAACCGGTCTAAACCTAGGCTTAATTAAAGACCCGTTAGATATCTAATAGATCATTATAAACCTTCGTTCCAGATTAGGAGCCCTGTAAAAGTTCTTGCATTTGCTGTATTTGATTGATACTTTGCTCAGGTAAATACTCTTAACTTATTTTCCCTATACGGGCTTGGGATACGGTACTATAGAAGTACCGCTTGGTCGGGTATGTGTAGTCATTTAAATCGGATTGTGATTAATGTATTTGCATTACCCGTTTAATATGTATTATTTGGTGTATGGCTTTTGGGGGTTAAATGACCATGTCCCGGATATCCTTGGCATCATTTTATGAAATGGCCACGACCTAAGCACGAGGTGTAGGCGTACACCTGACAGATGCATTATGTGAAAACTGGTAATCCACTGAAGGAATCAACCTTGTGGGAATTATACCTGTGGCGTGTCAGTTAATCTTGTCCGGCTCTTCTAACCGGCCCTGATGGACGACAAATAAGTAAAACTGTATACATAATTATTTTAATAATTGTCCCAAGTTATAAAAGATATTTTTGCCGAAGTGCATTCAAATCAATTTTTAAACTCTTTTCCAAGTGAGTCAGTTTAGTTGTATTTACCAGTGTAAACTGACGTATTTTCCAAAAAGGCTAAGTGCAGGTACTAGACGAAATAGGCTGGCTACTCCAGACATCATTACTCAAGTCTCGCAAGCTCTAGATGTCAAAGTCTGTTGAACAGTTTTCCTTTTTATTTTGATCCGCCTGTGGATGCCTTTACTTTTCGTCGTAATACTGGATATTACTTTATATTCGGATCGTAATATATTTATCTTTTGCTTCCACTGTGCATTTATATATATATTGTGTTGTTTGACTATTATGTTGCCAACCACGTCACGATACTCCCCCCACCGGGCCCACCGGTGATACGTGGAAAGTAGGGGTGTGACAGGTTGGTATCAGAGCCAACATTGAGTGAATTAAACGCTAACCTTTTGTGTTTAATCTCAGTTACACAATTGCACATTCTTGAGTCTAGACAAGAACATAGGACTAATCCTAATTCGTTTTATTTTGCCCTTATTTGGTTCCTTTGTTATTTTTCTGATTAGCCCTTGCATGGGCAAGTCCTTTTATTAGAAGTCCCGTTTAGGGCAACCATATACTTGTTTAAATTTTAATGGGACGATTATATTTAAAATATCATTCCTATATTATAAGATCTACCATTATAATAAAAATGGCAAAACCTAAAAAGGACAAGACCTAGCCATATGTCACCTTAAGACAGGGCCAAGATGGTAAGTTCCACAATTAGGTTCAGATCATCGTTAACATTTCAATTTAGGATTGTTCTGCGTTAAATACTAAAAAGAATCTTAAAGGTAAAACTTAGCCTAAAAGTCACTGCAGACAAGGCCAAGATGGTAGAACCTATCCAAGAGATTCAAATCCTTATTAAACATCTGAAAGCATATTAACATGCTTGACAAAGTGTGATACGATAAAATCACATAAGTCATTTTTAAATGGGTTATTCTAAATTCCCTTACTTATATAATCATCCCTTATGGATGAAGTGCCCACGGGCTATAATTAACGTCCTCTGGACTAAAGACAGTGGTAGCCTACAACTTCCTGTCAAGAAAAGGTAATGAACTTTGATTCAAACCTTAATGCCTCGATTCCGTAAAATCAAGGCCTATAAATTAAACTTGTCTACGTGACTAGGCCTTTTGTGCTATTATTAACTTATAATTTAGGATTATGATAAAGATTCTGAACAATTATATATTTAACAAATTAACTAAAGTGTGTATTAAAAACATGGTTAATAAATCGTTTAAAACGATAGTACTGTATGGGCTTCTAAATAAACTTTGCCCTTATTTTTCTTTTTGTAGAAATTAAGACTACATGGGTGACTCTGACGAGATAAACAGTCATCCTCTAGAAAACCACGATGATGATAAGATTAATATAACCAGAGGATAACTTCGTACACTGATCGATACAGCTGTATCTAAAGCTGTAGAGGAGCAATTCAAGGAGTATAGTGGGACTCATAGTAAAGCCTCATCTGTACCCCACTCTAAATCTGTCCCTAAAACTCATTCTGAGGCTCATAGCAAGCCGCCCTCAAAGAAAGAAGAGCCGAAGAAGGATGATGATCGAAACTCATCTAATCAACACAGTGTTCCATCCAAAAGGATAGTGTTCGATAATGAACCACGTACCAAGTCCTGTACCTATAAATACTTTGTTTCCTGCAAACCCCGGGATTTCACTGGGGAGAAAGGGGCAGTTGATTGTATGACCTGGTTGGATGAAATGGACACAGTTGTCGATATCAGCGGTTGTGCTGAAAGGGATGTAGTGAAGTATGTATCCCAATCGTTTAAAGGAGAGGCATTGGCATGGTGGAAGTCTCTCATTCAAGCTGCTGGGAAGATCCCGCTCTACAACATGTCATGGGAACAGTTTGTTGCTCTCATTATGGAAAACTACTGCCCTCAACACGAGGTCGAAAGAATTGAATCAGATTTCTTATCATTGGTGATGACAAACTTAGATTGTCAAGCTTACCTCACCAGTTTCAATACTCTGTCCAGACTGGTTCCTTACCTAGTAACACCGGAACCCAAGCGAATTGCTCGCTTCATTGGGGGTTTAGCCCCAGAAATCAAAGCCAGTGTTAAGGCTTCAAGACCTGCTACGTTTAGGTCAGCAGCTGATCTCTCTATGTCCCTTACTTTAGATGCGGTCAGGTTGAGATCGCTAAAGAAATCTGAAGAAAGTAAGAGGAAACGTGAGGATGATAACTCACGAGGGTCAGAGAAGAAGCACAAGGGAAACACTGATTCTAAGAAGTTTGGGTCTAGAAAGAATAGTCAGCGAATAGAGGAAAAACCAAAGTGCACGACTTGCCAAAAACGCCACTTTGGAAAGTGCAGACTTGACTCCAATTCTAATTCAGGATCACCTGCATGTGGGATATGCAAGTCTAGAGAGCACAAGGCGATAGAGTGCAAGAAGATAAAAGATGCCACATGCTACAATTACAATGAGAAAGGGCATATCAAAACCAACTGCCCTAAGTACGCCAAGAAGCCTGAAGAGGCCAAGAAGACCAATGCAAGGGTCTTTCGAATGGATGCAAAGGAAGCAGTCCAGGATGACAACGTAATCACAGGTACCTTTCTCATCAATGATGTCTATGCAAGGGTACTTTTTGATTCAGGCGCTGATAAGTCGTTTGTAGATAATAAGTTTTGTGAATTGTTGAAATTGCCTGTTAAAACCCTAAGCGTGAAATATGAGGTGGAATTAGCTGATGGAACCATAGAAACCGCATCAACCGTGTTAGATGGATGTTTTATATGCATTAGGAACCACTCATTTCCATTGTCTTTACTTCCTTTGAAGTTAGCTGGTTTTGACATAGTGATAGGCATGGATTGGTTATCTTGTAACCAAGCCCAGATAGTCTGCAATAAGAAGCAAGTGGTGATCAAGACTCCATCTGGTGAGCCACTTACCATTCAGGGAGATACCCAATATGGACTACCTGAGCAAGTGTCTATACTCAAGGCCTCTAAGTGTTTAAAGAAGGGTTGTGTCATTTACATGGCACAAGTGACTATGGATGAGCCGAAGCCCAAGATTGAGGATATCCCTGTCATTTCTGAATACCCTGAAGTGTTTCCTGAAGATCTACCTGGTTTACCACCAGATAGGCAAGTAGAATTCAGAATTGACATCATCCCCGGAGCAGCACCTGTTGCGAGAACGCCTTATAGGTTGGCACCAACAGAGATGAAGGAATTAAGGACGCAGCTAGATGATTTGCTAGCTAAAGGTTTCATTAGACCTAGTTCGTCTCCATGGGGAGCGCCAATCCTGATTGTAAAGAAGAAGGATGGATCGATGCGTCTATGTGTAGGATCGTTGTTGGACCCGAACGAGTCAATCAGAAGAGTCTTTTCTCTGTATCAGAGGCGGAATCAAAGATACAGACGCTCAAACTAATTATAATGCTTCTTTGATTGATTTAACAACGTTTACAACCTGAAAGCAATCTGGCAGCACTTCGTTACAAATTTCAGAACCGTTACCAAATGAACAACATGTGCACTATATATAGGTGAGGTAGGTTCGCTTATATGGACGTCCGTATAAGCGGACCTATTAGCTTATGGTTCGCTTTTATGGACAATGTCCATATAAGCGGACCTATTAGCTTCTGGTTCGCTTTTATGGACAATGTCCATATAAGCGGACCTACTTGCTAATCCACCAACTTTCGATTCTCGAACCTCGTGCACTGGTTATTCTAACCTATACTATATATCATAACATGATACAAGACGAAGTCAATAGACGTAATGCACTAACAGACTCCCCCTCGGATATTGACGAAGTCTTCAGTGACTATTCTCTGTTATGACACCTTCTTCAGTCTTGATCATTCTGCATCCTCACTCAGATTGTAACATTGTAAGCATCCATCACTTCTCTTTATCAACTTCACACTTTGACTTTTACACCAGGATCTCATCACTGGTTCTATCATCAACAGCTTTATCATTAGCAGGCTCCCCCTTTCGTCAAGCTTCCGTGCTTTTAGGGATCGACACCTAGCTTTCCAGCTACAAGCTCCTCCTAACTTTCAGCTTGTCTTCAGACTCCCCCTTAGACTCAGCTCTCGGGATCGTAGTCTGGATCACCTGCAATCACTCATACAACTATAAGTAACAACATTTTAAACTTCCAGATATTGTAATCTAACAATTCAATCTCCTCAAAATCACTTCTCATGAATTTGGCAGTTTCATCGAATTGTATCAGAAACTAGCTTTATAACAATATAAGCATCCAAATCCCCCACAGTTAATCATCCAAGTCCAAATTAATGACCTTGGAGATATCACAAACTGTTTTTTTTTATTTTTGATTTTAAAACTTCAAGTTTCAAATGAATGAACTTGTTTTATTTTCAGAAACACGATCAGCTTACTTAGATTTTGAAACTCAGCACTCAGATATCAGTTGTAAAAAATAAAGCAGAAATCAAAATCTTTTTGTATTTTCTGAAAACATAAAAAGCAGTAAAGAAATATGTACAAACATATTACAGACAATATTTTTGTTTGAGTATGCGTCAGAGGATCATATCAGTTTTTGACAAGTCACAAGTACCGTTGAGCTTAATAACACAATAAGAATTAAACAATTCACTTAGATTGTCGATATACTGATCCACTTAAATTTTCACACAAATTTCAACTGATTCAGGATATGAATTAGATGTATTAAGAACTTAAACCCATTCATGTGTCCCACCTCTTGAATATACTCCCGTATCCAGATCCCAATATTCAGTCTTACAGGTAATTATAACACAAATGATATCTGTAAAGGGTTAATAAATTATGAAGAATCATGAGAGCTTAGGTCAGAACTACCGTTCAGCAGAGAGATCATGACTCAACTTGTGGGTGTATCCCCTTTAGAGGATCTTTTTTTACAACAGTATTGCTAAGCAATTTTATTGTCTTATCATTGATGCTGAGGGTGATGCTGTGTTTCAAGCATTTGCTGAAAGTATTATTCGAGGACTAGGTCAGAACTTCCATTCAGCAGAAGTCCTGGAATAATACCCCAGATATCACTGAGTATAAAGACCTAGTATATCAGAAAAAGGAACCTTTCAAACGAGATTTCAGGGGTTACCTATATATCCAAGTAGTGTTCCCCACGAAATAAGCAAGTGTTTGAATTTAGGTTTATATCCCGAAAAAGTTTACTAAGTGTATAAAAACCTACCGACACATCCATGGTGAGATCGTTTAACACATTTAAACTTTCCAATTCTTTAGTGTACTGTAACTGTCTACTGATGTACTATCATTTCCTCTTTTTACGCAAAAACTCAATTTTTTTTTAATTTTATCAAGTTTTTGACTTTTTCAAAATTTTCAAATGTTTTTGGATTTTCTAACAATATTTCTCCCCCTAAAATGCAAAACCATTTAAAGAAAATTTGACAACCAATACTGATAGCTTTGTCTCGCCATCCATTTTTTGCTTCACATGCTCTGATTTGCAGAAAATATAACGTACCCCCATGATTTACAACCCATTGATCTTAACAGTTTGAAAACCGTTTTTCAATCTGATGAAAGTAATCATGTTTGTTCAGCCGTGAGGGTTTCGGCGTATTCGATCAACATACATTCAAACAAAATTAAAAACAAACATATTTTTGGTTTTTAATTTTTCAAATTTTTAGGATTTTGAAAATATTGTTTATTTATGTACAAACATCACTCAAACTAAACTCCCTGTTCAACCAAACCAGGGTCCTGCAACCTCTTCCTGTGCCAGGCTGCTCCAACTACCATTCTTACAATCTTCAGCATCGTTGAGCACCTGCACATTCAAACTTTATCAATCATTTGAACAATTTAGCCCAGGTCTGTTGGACCTTAGGCATTTCAACACAATAATTTTCATTCAATTTTGGAAACTCTTTGTCATTTAAAACTTTTTCAGTGTTGACTTCGACTTTCTCATCTTTTTCCAACGTCACTTGTTTCTTAGCACTCCACACTTGACCTTCCGGAGTACCTCTTTTGTAAAAAGTTGTCTCTTTTTGAACCTTTTGATTTTGAACAACATTTTTAGGTTTCCAAAACTCTTGAGGTTTTGTCATATCAACAGATGTTCTCCAACTCTGTGTTGTTCTGAATCTAGGTGTGTGAGAATTCCAGGTCTGTCTTGAATCAAACCTGTTCGGGTTTGATTTCCAATTTTGATTTGAAGCAAACTTGTTTGTATTGTACCTCCAAGTTTGTTTCGAATCAAATTTGGTTGACCTTGGTTTCTCATTCTCAGATTTCTGTTTTTCAACATCAACAGGCTTTGGATTTGGACACTTTCGTGCAACATGTCCAATCTGATCACATTTAAAACACACTTTCTTTGAAACATCCTTGGCCTGTTGTTGTTTCTTTTTCATAGCATCAAACTCCTCATTAGACTGTTGTCCAAATTTGAGTTTTTCCTCTTCTTTCAAGCTTTTCCCTTGAACAAAACTCATCTTTTGTTGCAAATTTGGTTTTTTACTTTGATTCCAATTCCGTTTCTTTTTATAACCCAAACCAGCCTTCATGTTTTTCTTCTTAAAACCAGGTTTGTTATAAAAAGATTTATGACCTTTACCAGCAAACTTTGGAATCTCAGACTTCTCAATCTCAACCATTTTAAAAACTTTATCGACCTTCTCTGAAATTACATTCTGAATCGGGAATACAACATCTAAGAATAGTTTGTCCGATCCAATCATGGTATAGACCAATCCTTTTGAATCATCATTCAGATTTTTCTCGGATTTTGTGTTTTTCAGATATCCATCATGAAAATTTCCTTCATCTTCATCCTGTGATTCAGACTTACCTTTTGTAGACTCATCTTTCAAAACGCTTTCAACAGTCTTACTTACCACCTCTGAATCATTAGCATCATCAGATTTGGAGTAAGTCACATCGATACTTTCAGGTAACTGGTCAGCTATGTTCAAAACCTTTGCTACCTTTTCCTCATCATAAAAAGTATAATTGTTTCTCAATGGTGGTGGTACCTGATGAAATTCTGAACCAATACCCTTTTTGCAATTTTCAGTATCTTTGTCATCTGGTGTGATGTTGAAAATGCGTTCGAGAATGTACGAAGAGTTATGATAACTTTGAAGTTTTGTAACAATCTTTTCTTTTTCAGCCAAGACTTGTTTAAGATTAGCAATTTCATCAACACACTTGTTCAATTCAATTTGCTTTTCTTTAAACTTTCTTTCATACATTTCTTTAGTAACTAAAGTTTCTGACAATCTTTGATCAAAACTTTTGACTTGGCTCTTCAAAGTATCATATGCTTCTTGTACTCTCTGACTCGACCATTTTAAAGAATCATACTGTTTTTGTAAATCTTGAAATTTAGATTCTTTTTCAACACAATCGACACATTTTGCTGAACACAGTTGTCGATAAACCTCATTATCCTTTTCAAGACCTTGACATTTCTGTGTTAACTTTTCAACTTTTAATTTTAAAATTTCTTCTTTGTCAATCATTTCTTTACATTTTATTGTGAAAACATTTTCAAGTTTAACTATGTCTTTGTCTTTTGTTTTTATGATATCATCTTTTTCAGTACAGGCTTTGCACATTTCTATGCAATTCCTGCACTTGTTTTCTTTTTCATCAGCCAATTCAACATTCGATAGATCAGAAGATTTTCTAACCTCATTCTCATTTAGCACCAGTTCTTCTGACTCAACTTTCTGAACTTCCTCCATTTCTTCTTTCTGAGCTTCTTCATTCTTCTGTTCTTCTTCAGCTTTCTGATCTTCTTCAGCAGCAATCTTCACAACATTCTTTACTTCTTCAATCATCTTCTTCAAATCTTCTTCTTTTCTCTTCTTCATCTCTACCACCTTCGGTAGACTTGCTTCACAAACCTCTCTTATCTTCTTCTCCAAATCAGGCAAATATGCTTTATCAGATAACCTTCGTGTGTTGAAAGTAGCCTGCCTTGGAACCAAGTTTGTTACAGCTTCGAAATCCACTTTTGATGGGTCAACAACTGGATTACCCCGTGGATCCATGTAACATTCCAACTCTTCATTCCATCTTTTTGCTCTCTAGGCTTCTTTGAATGGTTCATTTAATTTTACAATTTCCCATCTTGCATAGTCTGCTTTCCAATATCTATCAGGATCAGCATTAGCCACAAATGCATATCCAACTGCATCTTCTTCAGGGCAAACCTGACTCCAATCATAACCTTCATCATCATATATAACTGCAAGAGCCCTTGATTTTTCTTCAGGCTGTTTCAATCTTGGTGGCTCAGATTTGTTCTGATGGTAAATCGCTTTCTTGTAATAATCTTCGTTGAACGGATTTTCAGACTCAACATCAGCATACGCATTTCTGCACTCGCTCTTAAAGTGACCTCTTTGTTTGCATTTGAAGCATGTCACCTTAGATTTATCAAATCCCAGTTTGGTAGATGGTCCACCAATTGACTTTCTCCCCGTTATCTCCATGAACCGCTGTGCCCGACGAACGACACTGGCCATGCACCATCTTATATCCATTAGTTCCATCTCCTCGGGGTCTAATTGATCATAATCTTCTTTTGTCAAGTTGGTATTGCCAATCTTCCCTGCCACGAGGCTTTCATACGATTCAAGTACAGATGCCAAGAAAACCATCTGTTGTTTTGCCGATTCTTCGCTGAAATTCTGCCCATTCTTCAAATCTACTGCGATATTACACTGAAACAAATTCTTGGAAGCAGATTGACTTGAAGTGTTTGAAGAAGATCCACTGTGAAAACCACTTTGAAGACTTTCATTGTTCACTGAATTTGAACTTTCTGCAGAAAATGCTGTTCTTGGAGAACCTGCCTGCGGTACATTTCCTCTGTAGTAAAGCTCTACATTTTGCTGATAAGCTGGATTGTTGACTTTAGATCTCTTTATCTCTAACTCATGACTTTCAAGTCTTTCGATCAGCAAATCCACTTTTAAATCTTCAGGCTTGATTGTGTTCTTCAACATTAAAGCGAAGTATTGCCACTCTTGATCATTTGGAAATGAATCAAACAATTTATCCACCAAATCCTCTTCAGAATATGTGATTTCATGTCTGGCTAACTCCATTTTCAGATGCCCAAATCTTTCAATCATTCTACAAACAGATTCATTTTTCATACAACTGAATAAATCAAACTCTTTACGCAACAATTTCTTTTTGTTTTTGACAATTTCATTACTTCCTACACACTTTCTCCCTAACGCTTCCCACAAACTCTTTGAAGTTTTCTCTTGTTCAAGTAACGAGATAATATCCTCTCTCACTGACTGTTTGATTAATGTGATCATCTTATATTCAGCCACAACATTTTTTACATCTATGTCTGAGAAATCTTTTGGATCTATTAACTCTCCTCCCTCTTTTACTGGTTCAGTGTATCCATCTGTCATTTTTAACCAGCTTTCAGGAGCGAAAGCTTTTACCCAACCCTCAAATCTGTTTTTCCACCAGTGATAATCTTCCACTTTCATTAGCTTTGGTGGCTTCTGTTGGCTTCCGTACATGTTCTCAAACTTTAAATTCTCCGAAATCTCTCTTGAATATTCTTTCATCTCAGATCTTCTATCTGATGATTCGGAAGTGAACGCGTTGTAAAATGTGTTGTAAAATTCTTCACCGTTGTTTGACATCTTCAATTACTTGAAAGTCAATGACCTGAAAGTAAACGAAAACAACTAATCAGTTTAGATGAACTGAGAAAATGTGAACGTGTGAAACGGTTGACTCGATCTAGAACTCGTGTCGAAAATTTGTGGATTCGTTCCAATGTAGTTTGGGTGAAATGAATAGACTGATAAAACTGATTGATCCTCACACGGGCCAATTAATATGCTTTTTATCAATTCAATTAAATCACGTGATTATGTATTTGAAATGAATTAAATGTTGTAATATGATTGGGCCAATTACTATCAATGAACGGTTCTTCACAAGTAAACCTTGGGTTGACAACTTAATTAACAACACAAATGTGATTGGGCCGAAGATACAACTAAAATGCACTTCACAATTAATGCATGTTGGGTCAATGTTTAATGATGAAAGCAAATTTGGCCTGATAACTTCAGTTGTTCACGTGAATGACTGAAACATGTGATTGGGCCTTCACTTCCACTATTCCGACAACATTATCAACGACATCTGATTAGGCCTTAATTTTTAGAACAAACCAATTTTATCACTTTGCCGACAATCTATGATCACACATGCAAATGTTTTAATCAAAAGCCCATTGGACCTTCAAGTCCACTAAACCGACAAATGCCAACTTTAATTACAAACCGATGACTATCTTCTGAACCGACAAGTTTTCACGTGAAATCAGTACAGTCACACAGAATTAAACTTCGTTCAAGCAAAATCAAATAGTCACTTGATCGGAATCACTGATTGGTTCACATGAGCGGAGAATCAGACACAGACCAAATAAGCGGATCTACAATGTCCGAATAAGCAGAACTATCAGGTTCAAATAAGCGGACCAGGTATTGTTCGGATAAGCGGACCACTTGAGCGAACCTATCACTTGTCACTATGAGCGGACCTATCACTTGTCACTATGAGTGGACCTATCACTTGAATGTTCATAAAAGCGGACCTGGTAAGTGTCAGATAAGCGGACCTCTGGAGCGGATCTATGTAGTTTGAATCGAAACTAGTGTCTTTGAAGCGAACCTAGATGGTCATAAAAGCGGACCTATCCACTATCCGAATAAGCGGAACCACATCCGAAGGTTATTTTGTCCATTTTTAGGTTGAATTTTGACATGAAACTTTCAAGGTTTTGTTATTATCTACTAATACACGTTCTGTGAAAAATTTGGCCGATTTTAACCGTGGAAACTTGTCCAGATCGAAAAAGAAGGTGTAGAAGACAGAAAACAGATCCAATTGAGCTAAACTCTTCCTCCTGTGCTCTGATACCACTTGTAGGATCGTTGTTGGACCCGAACGAGTCAATCAGAAGAGTCTTTTCTCTGTATCAGAGGCGGAATCAAAGATACAGACGCTCAAACTAATTATAATGCTTCTTTGATTGATTTAACAACGTTTACAACCTGAAAGCAATCTGGCAGCACTTCGTTACAAATTTCAGAACCGTTACCAAATGAACAACATGTGCACTATATATAGGTGAGGTAGGTTCGCTTATATGGACGTCCGTATAAGCGGACCTATTAGCTTATGGTTCGCTTTTATGGACAATGTCCATATAAGCGGACCTATTAGCTTCTGGTTCGCTTTTATGGACAATGTCCATATAAGCGGACCTACTTGCTAATCCACCAACTTTCGATTCTCGAACCTCGTGCACTGGTTATTCTAACCTATACTATATCATAACATGATACAAGACGAAGTCAATAGACGTAATGCACTAACACTATGCATCGATTACCGCGAACTTAATAAAGTCACTATCAAGAATAGGTATCCATTGCCCAGGATCGACGATCTGTTCGATCAACTGCAAGGGGCAAGTTACTTCTCCAAGATCGACTTGAGGTCAGGCTATCATCAATTGAAAGTTAAAGATGAAGATGTACACAAGACTGCATTTAGGACTCGTTATGGTCATTAAGAGTTCCTAGTGATGCCTTTTGGGCTCACTAATGCACATACCGCATTCATGGATCTCATGAATCGCGTCTGCAAGCCTTACTTGGATAAATTCGTCATCGTCTTCATCGATGACATTCTCATTTACTCGAAGAGCCAAGCTGATCACGAGAAGCATCTCCGTTGCATTCTGAAGCTACTTCATCAAGAGAAGCTCTATGCCAAATTCTCGAAGTGTGAATTCTGGCTTCGAGAAGTCCAATTCCTTGGACACATTGTAAGTGAGCGTGGTATCCAAGTAGATCCCGCAAAAGTTGAAGCTGTCATGAATTGGCAAGAGCCAAAGACGCCTACAGAGATTCGTAGCTTTTTAGGTTTGGCAGGATACTATAGGCGATTCATTGAAAACTTCTCAAGGATTGCTGCACCCCTGACTTCGCTAACGCGTAAGAAGATTAAGTTTGACTGGGGTCCTAAGCAGCAGGAATCCTTTGATATTCTGAAACAGAAATTGAGCAATGCCCCAGTACTGACATTGCCTGATGGAATCGAGGAGTTTGTGGTATATTGTGACGCATCACACACCGGTATGGGGTGTGTGCTTATGCAAAGAGGCAAGGTCATTGCCTATGCTTCACGCCAGTTAAAGGTGCACGAAAAGAATTACACCACCCATGACTTGGAGTTGGGTGCCGTTGTATTTGCACTGAAGCTATGGAGGCACTATCTATATGGTATCAAGTGTGTGATCAATTCTGATCACAAGAGCCTCCAGCACCTCTTTAACCAGAAGGATTTAAACATGAGGCAGCGCCGATGGATGGAGACGTTGAATGATTATGATTGTGAAATCAGATACCATCCTGGCAAGGCAAATGTAGTCGCCGATGCCTTGAGCAGAAAGGAAAGGGTTAAACCCATCCGAATCAATGCCAAGAGCATTGAGATAAAGAACAGTCTGAATGAAAGGTTGTTAGCTGCACAGAAGGAAGCTGTGTTGGAAGCTAACTATCCTAATGAAAAGCTTGGGGTAACTGAGGAGCAGTTATCTCTTGGCAATGACAGAATTCTTAGATTGAATGGACGAATATGGGTTCCAATCTATGGAGGACTTCGGGATGTCATCATCCAGGAAGCCCACAGTTCTAAATACTCCGTTCATCCTGGAGCCGATAAGATGTACCAGGATCTGAAGGCAAATTTTTGGTGGATAGGCTTGAAGAAGTCTATAGCCACCTATGTAGCTAAATTCTTGACTTGTGCGCAAGTAAAAGCTGAACATCAAAAGCCGTCAGGTTTGCTACAACAACCTGAACTTCCCACTTGGAAGTGGGAAATGGTAACTATGGATTTTATCACCAAGTTACCTAAGACAGGGAAAGGAAAAGATACAATATGGGTAATAGTTGACAGACTGACTAAGTCAGCACATTTCCTACCCATTAAGGAGACCTACAGCTCCGACATGTTAGCCCAATTGTACGTGGATAAGATTGTAGCTCTACATGGCATACCTGTGTCTATTATCTCTGACAGAGATACTAGATACACATCTCATTTTTGGAAAAGCTTCCAACAATCTTTGGGCATGCGTTTAAATTTCAGTACGGCTTACCATCCTCAGACGGACGGACAAAGTGAGCGTACAATCCAAACGCTGGAAGACATGCTTCGAGCATGCGTGATTGATTTAGGTGGTAGTTGGGATAACCACCTACCATTGATCGAGTTCTCCTACAACAATAGCTACCATACCAGCATTAAGGCTGCGCCTTTCGAGGCCTTATACGGTAGAAAGTGCAGAACGCCCGTTTGTTGGGCGGAATTTGGAGATGTCCAATTATCAGGACCAGAGATAGTCTTTGAAACGATGGACAAGATTGTCCAGATTCGTGACCATCTCAAAGCTGCCCGAGATAGGCAGAAGAGTTACGCAGATCCAAAGCGTAAACCTATGAAATTCGATGTAGGTGACAAAGTGTTGCTTAAAGTATCACCCTGGAAGGGGGTGATGCGATTCGGTAAGAAAGGCAAGTTAAGCCCGAGATACATAGGACCTTTCGAGGTCATCGAATGTGTCAGATCAGTTGCCTATAAGTTAAGCTTACCTGAAGAGCTCAGCAGCATTCATAATGTGTTCCATATCTGCAACTTAAAGAAATGTCTAGCTGATGAATTGCTAGTCATACCGCATACAGATGTGCACATTGACGAAAGCTTAAAGTTTGTTGAAAAACCTTTGTCGATTGAGGATCGACGGGTTAAGAAGCTTCGGAGGAAGCATGTACCTATCGTAAAGGTTAAATGGGATGCCCGTAGAGGTCCCGAATACACGTGGGAGGTTGAGTCCACAATGAAAGAAAAGTACCCTCATCTGTTTCCGTAAATCTCGAGGTCGAGATTTCTTTTAAGGGGGTGAGGATGTAACACCTCGAAAATTCGCGTCCTATAATGTATTGTCACGTGTCATAAACTTTGAACGTACAAAGGATTACATTAGAAGGACTAAAGTTGACAAACAAAGATACTATGTGAAAATAAGGGTTTAAAATGTCAACAATGAGTAAATATACTTTACAGTGACCCTACATGATGTTTATAACTTTAAATGAATAAATCATGGATCATACGAAGCAAATTGTGAAAGAAAGTGAAAGATTACAAACTACAGGGGTTAAATGTGTCAACATGTTTAAGTTATACCTCTGAGTGACCTTTTAGCAAACCCGAAGCCTTGTAATGATTAATTATGCTCACTAGAATGCGTGATAAAAATTTCACCAAGTCTCGTTATCGTAGGAGAAAGTTATGATAAAATTCGTTTGCGAGGGGTTAGAAACGTCAACGATGAGATTTATGACCTTTCGGGTAAACACAAAGTGATCAAGGACTTCACAAAGTGGGTATAAGTCTCAAAGCCCTCATGTGTCAATTTAAAAGCCTCATAATGCAAGAAATAGTGTGAAAACTATGTTTAGGAGGACCGGGGACTAAAAGTGCAATTAATAAAAATTTGGAAACCTGACAGCAGGTCTAAGGCGGGTCGCGTAAGACTTGTAAGGATCTTACGCGGGCCGCGTGCGATGCCCAGATGCAGAAACAACAGGTAGCTGCCTGTTCAGCCCATTAACCGACTCAAATTGCATTTCATGATACCATGGGCTTCCTATACTGGTTTTTAGGCTATAGGTGGCACTTGTATGCATCTTGAAACATTTATAGACTTACATGTCAACAATCAAATGAGTTTTGATCACTATATAAAGTCCCACAAAGTTGCAACTTTGTGTTCATTCATTCCTTTCAACATCTGAGCATTCCTGGAGCACAAGGACCATCCTCAAGCATTCCAAATCGTTCATAGGACTTGTGTAAGTATCCTCAACCTTCCTTGTTTAAGTTTTGCTTAGTTTTTAGCCTTAAAGTCAAACCGTCGTAATTAATGGTTGACTTATTAACTAATCGCTAATGGTCCAGTGATTAGTCAAACTTAAGGTAGTTATAAGTTGGTAATTATGTGGGCTTTAAACCCTTAAAAGGGCACCCTCTGATTCCCGTCCTAACTAAGTCGTTTGTCGGGTCAAAGATGATGATAAAAAGTCAACAGAAATGTAAACTTTGATTTAACGCATAATTAGCAATGTGAGAGGCGTGTAACCTGTTTTAACCTTAATATAATTTGGTATTCAATGTTAGAACATGTCTAAACATGTTTGATCCGACAATTTTCAGTTTAGGATCGATTCGGAACCGAAAGGCGCATAGTTTGACTTTTTGCTTTGACTTCGGTTCTGACCCGGTTTTGATAGGTTTAGACATTCCTTAAAGTTCTATTAGGACCTAGTTACATGTTAGTATAACCCTCTGTGGTTGGTTCATTGATTGTCCAATTCGTTTGCACGTTTCCCTTAATTGCCTAATGTTGACCATATTGCCCTTATGTCCATAAAACGAGAATTTTGGAAATATGAAAGAACAATAATCTTTGTTACTGATTAATATGCATGTCCATAAATTTTCACGTCAATTGGAGGTCTAGATTAGGAGTTATGCTCAATGACGTAATTAGAAAGCTTTTTATTAATTAAAAGGCGTCATTAGCGTAAAACCTATCTAAACCCAATTTTTGGCATCAAACCTTTTACCCACTGATGTAATATAATATTTTAGGATTTTTGAAGATTTTTAATTATTTTTAAACTGATCATAAGCTAGGATTATCGCCTTAATTCGGTAAATACCGAATATACCCTTTTAGGCCATAAAATGAGTTTTACAAGTCCTTTTGACACCAATCCAATTGCTACTGATTTTAAATAATAAATGAAGTGTTTTGAACCTGTTGATCTGATCAGAAAACTCAGAATCCTATTTCAACCCGTAAATCGCTTAAAACGGCATTATACGCGTATTAAACGCATAGTTTGGGTTTAAAACCATTTTGTCACATGAGACCTATTACCAACTGATATGACCTAATAAAATAAGTTATTTTACTGATGTATTCGGACCCGAATCTCAGAATTTCAATTAACCTCTTTTATAACCTTTAAAATGACCAAATTACCCCTACGGGGCTTATTTTGAGGTTTAAACTCGTTTTGGGCATAATGGAAGATATCATAATGATATCACAACATATTTAAGGCATATTAACTTAGGAAACCTATATATGATTCATTTGGTTACTCGTTACGCACTTTCGCGTTCGGATCGGCTTATGTAACTAGTTTACATATATTAGCCGAAACAGGTCAAACCATATCATTTTTATCTCAAAATCCAGAGTGTGTTTAAGTTACCCATATTAAACAAGCATACAAGCTTGTCGGGTCAAAACCACATTCTAAACCGGTCTTCGCTTCTTCATGCGTTTGAACCGTGTCTTCCTTTTAAAAACTAACCGGTCTAAACCTAGGCTTAATTAAAGACCCGTTAGAAATCTAATAGATCATTATAAACCTTCATTCCAGATTAGGAGCCCAGTAAAAGTACTTGCATTTGCTGTATTTGATTGATACTTTGCTCAGGTAAATACTCTTAACTTATTTTCCCTATACGGGCTTGGGATACGGTACTATAGAAGTACCGCTTGGTCAGGTATGTGTAGTCATTTAAATCGGATTGTGATTAATGTATTTGCATGACCCGTTTAATATGTATTATTTGGTGTATGGATTTTGGGGGTTAAATGACCATGTCCCGGATATCCTTGGCATCATTTTATGAAATGGCCACGACCTAAGCACGGGGTGTAGGCGTACACCTGACAGATGCATTATGTGAAAACTGGTAATCCACTGAAGGAATCAACCTTGTGGGCATTATACCTGTGGCGTGTCAGTTAATCTTGTCCGGCTCTTCTAACCGGCCCTGATGGACGACAAATAAGTAAAACTGTATACATGATTATTTTAATAATTGTCCCAAGTTATAAAAGATATTTTTGCCGAAGTGCATTCAAATCAATTTTTAAAATCTTTTCCAAGTGAGTCAGTTGAGTTGTATTTACCAGTGTAAACTGACGTATTTTCCAAAAAGGCTAAGTGCAGGTACTCGACGAAATAGGCTGGCTACTCCAGGCATCATTACTCAAGTCTCGCAGGCTCTAGATGTCAAAGTCTGTTGAACAGTTTTCCTTTTTATTTTGATCCGCCTGTGGATCCCTTTACTTTCCGTTGTAATACTGTATATTACTTTATATTCGGATCGTAATATATTTATCTTTTGCTTCCGCTGTGCATTTATATATATATTGTGTTGTTTGACTATTATGTTGCCAACCACGTCACGATACTCCCCCCACCGGTGATACGTGGAAAGTAGGGGTGTGACAGCTGTAGGTTTTTTACTGTAAAAAAAGTAGAAAAAGAGGGTTCTAGATTTTAGAAACCCTAAGAAAAAAATGTATGAATTCAGATAGAAGTGTAATTGGTCAGCAATGAACCTGGATATTTTGTTTTATAAATGTTGTTGATGACATGAATTCCATGGTTATCCTCTATAAAATCTGTACTATGTGTCTCTAGAAAAATGGTGGATGATGAAGATGAAAAATGGAAATGGGCGTCCCTGTGTTTTCTCCTTTCTTCTTTTCTTTTTTATCCAACAACCAAAGGGTGAGGCGGTGTAAAAGGTGAGGAAAAGACAAAGGTCCACCGACCTTTGTCTTTAAGATTATATAAATTGCTTGAATGACAAGTATGAGCTTAATATGCATACGGTTTAGTCAAAATATGTAATAAAACTAGAATAAACATGGAGTGTTTAAAGGACAGACCAAATATGTAGTGATGTATGTTATGAATCCAAATCATCTTGAAATTTGAAAATCATCTAATGTTGCATGTATAAAGTACGAGAAGTGTTTTCAAGCTATTGTTTTATTCCTTCAAAAGCCTTCTGTTCTTAGGACTCCTCTTTGAAACTTTCAATGTAGCGTATACCTTTGTCAAAAACCGTAAATGATGGCTGGTCAAGCCGCAGTAGTGTTTCCATGTAAGAACAAACATAAAATATACCTCCTTTATCAATTCCATCTAATATCCCAAGTTCACTGATCTCTTTTGAGTTAGCTTCATAAACAACAAGCCATGATGGTTCCCAATAATCTTCTGTAACTTCCATTACAGGTTCTCCACTCTTCCTGGATTCCACTGTGCGTTGTATTGTTGCATCTGGGGCCGGTCTGATCTTGTAGAGTTAACTAACATGTCTGGGCCGGTCTGATCTTATTGGGCCCGTCTTACATAATGAAATGTAAAACTTTATTGGGCTTGTCTGGTTTTTTTACCGATTATAAAATTCTAGGTTTCAATTTTTTCATAGTTACCAATTTACCATGTTCGAATGTTCAATAACGTTGTGGCTTTGCATCATTATATTTATCACACAGATACTTAAATCGAACACTTGTATACAAAAACATCAACGGTTTGCCAAGAAAACAAATGAAAATGATAAATAACCCCCTAACGGGACTTTACAAAAGCAACACTAATTCATCATTTAGCAACACTATATCGTTTTCACTTTTAGACTAAAACCATCCGGTAAAACAGGTTAAACCGTGTGGTACACCCGGTTGAGCCGTCCGATACATCCGGTTAAACCGTTTTTGAGCCAAATCCGGTACAATATAAAACCCGGATTTTAAAACATTTTGCAATTGTGACAATAAGAATGTTAATAGTGGGCAACAAGATTGATAATAATATTTTTTTAATAAGCTAAAGTATCAACACTACAAGAATTGTATACTTTTAGCGGCGACAGGCCAAATGTCGCCGCTATTGGTCGATCCGCGTGCCAGATGCTGAAACCAAACCCCAGCCGTTGATCAAAACCCTGATCTAACGGTTGGGGAATTAAAACTTATTAGCGGTGACAAGGGCACCTCAATACCGACGACAGCCGGTCTCCACTAAAAGTGTGTGTCAGAACTTTAATCCCTAGCCACACAATCCTTATCTCTGGTCAAACCTTTACCGGCGACAAACATCAATACCGGCGACAGCCCGTCGCCGCTAATGGTGAAACGATAATACACTCATATCAGCGCCATTTTTTCCCTCTTTCTTCACTTTTTCCCCCAAAAACTCGAGAGAAACCGCCGGATTTCAGCGAATTTCGACCAAATCGGTAAGTAAAGCTTTGTTTTTGTTACATTTCTTCTTTATTTTGTTATATACATATGATAGGCTTTAATTTTTGTATATTTTTGTGTGTTTTTGTGTGTTTGGTAGTGAAATCGGATCATCACCATCACTTCTCCGATCACCACCGTCACTTCTCCGGTCACCACCTCGTCTACGCGGTCTACATCTCTTAGAAACTTGAAAATACGGTGAGTTTTATATGTATTTTTTTTTTATAGTTTAGAGAATGAATTATTGTTTGTTTAGGTATGTAAATGTATAGTGTAGGTATATGTTAGTATGTCAAATGTATAATGTAGGTGTATTTGGGGAAAATGTGTATATGAAAATCTATGTATTTGTGTATGTAGGTGTATGTAAGCATGTATGTGGGTATGTAAGTGTATGAATGTATGTATGTAGGTGTATGTTAGTATGTTGGTGAAAAATGTGTATGTTAGTATGTATGTTTGTATAAAGTATGCAAATGTGTGTGTAAGGATGAATGTTTGTATGTCAAATGTATAATGTAGGTGTATTTGGAGAAAATGAGTATATGAAAGTCTATGTATTTGTGTATGTAGGTGTATGTAAGCATGTATGTGGGTATGTAAGTGTATGAATGAATGTATGTATGTAGGTGTAAGTGTATAAATTTTATGGTTTTGATCAAAATGTGTGTTTGTTTATGTGTAGGTTTGAAAAAAATGTTAAAGTTTGATAATTTGTATATTTGTGTTTAGGTTTTAAAACATTTATATTTAAATTTGACAAATATATATTAGTTAGGAAATACCCTCTTTATATTAAAATCATCATTTAAAACATAACGAACATAGAAAACACCCACACGGACAATCAAGGGAATTGGGTAGATCCGGTTGCTGAACAAAATTACGTAAGTATTTCTTTTAAGTATTATTTTCTATAACAAATATATATATATATATATATATATATATATATATATATATATACACACATATATATTTAATCATCTTCGTAAAATACAGCGGAACATACAACAGGCCACAGATGAATGGAGCGGCGATGGTTCTCCAATTGCCCCGTATCAAGAAGCGTTGGGAGAGCGGCGAGGATGGTACCGCGGGATGGGGCCTAAAATTTCTTCCAACACGTCCTCGAACATGTCGTCTTCGCAAGCTCGGACGCAAGAACCCTTTTCCGAGGTAAACTACGCAATTTATAAAATGACAAACGAACGCATGTTTCCTTGTTAAATATATGTTGGTAGCGTTAATTAATATGCTAATATACGTTTTGATATCTATTATTGTAGGATTTTGTTAACAGCTTGTTCCAAACCCCGTCATTTTTGAACCAACTTAACAACTATCTTGCTTCACAAGGGAAAGGAAAAGGAAAGTCAAAAGACTACGATTCTGACGACTTATTCGATAATGAATCCGACGACGAGTGACTTGTTTTCAATGTATGATTTAGATTTAATTAAACGTTGTAGGATTATAATGTACGACTTAAACGTAGTTTTTAATTATATTACCTTTAGTATATGTTCGTGGCATATGTTTGCGTTGTTTGAAATAGGCAGGTTCTGTTTTTTCGGCCGAAAAAATGGCTGGGTGCTGTAAATATAGCAGCTGCAATAAAAAAAAAGACTTTTAGCGGCGACATGTGTCGCCGCTATTGACTTAAACCCTTTAGCGACCAAGATCAATACCGGCGACCTTTTAGCGACGACAGCTGTCGTCGCTAAAGGTTCAAGAGCAATACCGACGACGTCTACCTTTAGCGACGACAGGTGGCCAATAGCGGCCAATCAATACCGGCGACGCTTTACCGGCGACATGTCGCCGCTAAAGGTCAATACTGGCGACACCTGTTGCCGCTAAAGGTGGCCCGTTCTTGTAGTGCAACCTGTTCGGGTAAAGAATGTAAGCAACTTGCAAACAAATAGCCTATGTGATCATCATGATGACATTTAGGTATTTATTCAGTCACTTTAGGACAACTAACACATATAATATGAGGTTTGTTCTAGTTATACACAAAACAGTTGAATAAAAAATATAATAAAACTAGAATAACTAAAATTCAGGTTTTGGAAACATAGGGTGATTTATGAACATACCAAATATGCAGTAATTTATGTTATGAGACCAAATCATGTTGAAATTTGAGGATCATCTAGTGTTGCATAAATAAAGTACAAGACGTATTTTCAAGGCTCAAGCTATTGCTTTATACCTTACTGAGTAGAGAAGGAACCGGTCTGGTTTCTTTTTCTTCAGCCAGGTCTCGAACTAGTCTATATCCACGGTTCGGGTAGGGTAGGAACGGGTTCCGGGTCTGGATTTTATGCCCATCTTTAGAAGCAATACGATATGACACAGCAGTATACGATTGACCTAATATTCGAATCCAGTTGACTTGATCAACAAGTTCTTTATATGTAAATTTCGGGTTGTCAAAAGCCACCTGCTCTTGGCTCTCTATATGAATTTTTCAATGTAGCGTTTACCTTTGTCAAAAACCGTATATGATGGTTGATCAAGCAGAAGTAGTGATTTTTATGTTTTAGCTCTCTATATGAATTTTTCAATGTAACGTTTCCATGTAGGAATGCGCATAAAAATCACCAACATCATTAGTCCCACACGAGATCCCCAAATTACTGATGCGGTTTAAGTTAGGTTCATAAACAACAAGGGATCGTGCTTCCCGATGATCTTCTATAACTTCCATTACAAGTTCACCATTCTTCCTAAATTCATGTATGTCTATTAGGGGACTGGGGGTGGGAAGCTTTTTGAGCGTGATGGAGAAGTTCAACGAGTGATGGGAGGAAAGGAACCACCGCCACCAACATATTCAACGAGTGATGGAAGGTTGTGCTTGATAAAATCAACGAGTGATGGGCTGTGAGTGATAAATGGATGTGAGGGGGTGTGAGGGTTTATTGTTGGGTGTTGTGAGTCATGACCATTGCCACTAAAAAAGGTTGTGAGTGATGGAATAATGGTTGATGACATGGCGTAACTTGATTGGATGTTGTAAGTGATGTAATTTTTGCAAGTGATAACCCCCCCCCCCCCCTTACCGTTGCATCTTGCGTGTGAAAAGTGAATAATTTTGTAAACGATTTTGGTACACCATCTTCCATCATCCATACATTGTAAACTAGATTATCGACCTCGAGAGAGTATTCAACCAAAAGAAGAGACTCCCTTAGATTATATATGTACAAATCCCACATATAGACACAAGGTATACAAATCTATCCGGGAGGTTTACTTCTCTAAATTCTCCACTTGTCATATTAAATGAAATAATCATATTATAAGCTTGAATTCCAGCATCTACGGTGCTCCTATCAGTAGCAAGCCAATAACAAACTCCATCTACATAAGCCCCACCTTTTTGACTTCCAAAAATAATCGATTTACGAGGGAGATTGCTATTCGGGCTTCTCCACGCCCCGGTACTTAACGTAAAAACCTCAACTTGCCAAGGGATGCTAGTTACACTTTCAATATCCGCAAACCTATCAATATATGTAACCTTGACAATCTTAGGATCAATCGTCTCACGACAAACCCCAAACCAGAGCTCGGTATTAAAAATCTTATCATCCACTGCATTAGGCACGACAACAGAAACAACTTTTCTAATCGAAGGATTCCAAATAACAGCCCTTAAATTGTTATACAAACACGACAAGCCATGAGAAGTGCCTATTGTCTTATAAAATTTAAGCATCTTAACTAACAGAGGAAGAGTCACGGAGACTCTGTGTTGCAGGAAAGTGTTATCATCAACGATTGAAAGTAATCGGTACGGTACATTAATACCCGTATTTACCAGCAAATCAACTAAAATACTGCTATCATACCGGTCCTGAAAAACGAAAAAATGGGTATCGGTACATGGTTTGGTAAGATAACGATTCGACACCAATACCCAAAACCAAATGCTCATCGCTACTTTATACATTTTAAAGTGATTGATGCGGATGTATTAGTAAAAATAACAAAAGATGTTAAATACATCAATGCATTGGTGATGTTAGAGCTGAATTAAGTCAATTTTCCTCCCACCATAGGTTAACTAAACCCTATAATTAAACCAAAGTGGGTTAACAAATTAGAACAGGTTCAGATTAAAAAGTTCTAATTTAAAAAATACATATAATTTTATCTATAACCTTTAGCCTTAATCCAATGTTTTTACATGTAAAGGACCAACGCTTGTCCCCTTGCCTTAATTGAAAAAGAGCTAGAGCATGGGGCAAACTCATACTCCTCTTGCAAGTAATTAATTATTATTTGTTTTTTTAATTTCCTCAAGAGCATGGGGCAAACTCATACTCCTCTTGGCTCTTGCAAGTAATTAATTATTATTTGTTTTTTTAATTTCCTCATAAATCTGTTTTGTTGGCAAACTCATACTTAGTATCTACAACGTGATCCCCAAGCACATGTTTAAATTATTATTAAAAAGTATTATTTTAAATTTTAATTTATATTACGATGAGAATACGAAATTGGTTTTTGCTTTTATATGATATTTTTTTATTTGTTATTTATTTTTAACATATCTTTTTGTATTTATGTAAGGGCAATGACAAAGTACTAATTTGGTGAGACTTGATTAGGTGTTAAAATGATTAGGTGCTAAATTGATTAAGCTTCTTTATAGTTATTTTCATGTTAATTCGAAATCAGAGATATGAAATGGGTTTATAAATTTGATATTTGAGAAAGGGTCGAGAGTTTTACGCCGTTTTTAGCTTTTAAATGGTTAAGCTGACACACTGGTTATCCAATATGTAAAATTATTTGGTGTATTGAAAACTACAAACATGTCCTATTTTTTTATTTAGGGTTAATGGATTTAAACATCCTCAACTATCGCCATTTCGCCGCTGGCACTCTCAACTTTGACTTTGACTCACACCACTCCCAACTTAACACTTAGGTTGTTGTGTCACCCCGTCGTTAAATAAACACTAACTGGGTTAGTTCTTTTTGCTGACATGGACATTTTCTCCAACGTGGCATGGTGACATGGTGTAATTTTTTATTTTCACCATCTTTATAACTCCAAATAACACAACCAAACAACACCTGCATCTCGATCTCCCTCTCTTCTCGATGATGTCTGACCCACACTACGATGACCGACGCCGGCAGTCGGTTTGTCATGTTTCAACAAAGGATCACAACCACTTTGAATAACAAGAAGCAGTTTCGCCGCAAGACCGACATCCACAGCGACCGACGAGTACTCCTCGGGTGACACCTTGCAAATCGACCATAAGTTTCATTCTGTCTAACGCCTCTGAAGCGTTTCCGATTACATCTTGGGATTTTTTTCTTCATCTGCAGGTACTTTTGAGCAAACCAAGTGTGGATCAACTGATGCAGCGTCTTATTCGGGGTGACCGAATCATCCCAAAGCTCTTGCATCGTCATCGGGCAGGTGAAGTGCCCCAAATTGAACCATTTCAAGATGTTAGACCGCTCGTACGTCTGCCGGGTGCAGAGCGTAACCGGGTCTTGCATCGGTTCAAGCGAAAACGGGCAAATGAACACTGATGGAACCTCAGGTTCATCCAACTCTTCAATCATGTTACTAAGATCTAATTTTCAACAAACCCACAACCAAAACTCACCTCACCACCCAAAACCCCATCTTTTACAGCAGTGGCAAGATCTAGCACCTGCCCGTTAGCCCTATCTTGTGGTGCGTGTAATTTTGATAAAGTGATTTCTAGGGTTTCATATGGAGTTCTATTGTTAGGATATTAGGGGTTTTAAGGGGTTTTAAAGATGATGAATCGGGGAACTTACACGTCATACATGCCACATCAGATTAAAATGACACGTAGGCTAATTTTCCTAACTAGGTTAGTGTTTATTTAACGAGGGGGTGCCATGACAAACAATATGTTAAGTTGGGAGTGGTGGAAGCCAAAGTCAAAGTTGAGAGTGCCAGCGGCCAAATGGCCATAGTTGGGGGTGTTTAAATCCATTAACCCTTTTATTTATAGCTAGTAAATTTGTTTATCGTTTGATAACTATTTTCCATGTATTTACTTTTGTATTTGTTTATCAACATTATTTTCTTACAGAGTTAAGCATCTTTATAGTTATTTTCATGTTAATTCGAAATCAGAGGTATGAAACGGGTTTATAAATTTGATATTTGAAAAAGGGTCAAGAGTTTTACGTCGTTTTTAGCTTTTAAATAGTTAAACCGACACTGATTATCAAATATCTAAAATTATTTCGTGTATTGAAAACTACAAACATGTCCTATTTTTTATTTATAGCTAGTAAATTTGTTTATCATTTGATAACTATTTTCCATGTATTTACTTTATATTTGTTTATCAACATTATTTTCTTACAGAGTTTTATGTGTTCATATATCTTATAAACTAGAATAGAATTACTAGCGTCAATGTTTTTTTTTTTCAAAAAAGAAATTAAACTTCAATGGACTAACTTCAAAGATATTGGTGACAGTGTTGTAGTAATCGCTAGTCGCTAGCTGGGCGGTGAGGTGGAGACTAGCGTTTAATCGGAACTGATTTGAATTACTCGGGTTGTGATTAATCGACGCCTAGACAGGATTTTTACGACCATGTTGCCACCTATTCACATCTCTTGCTTCTCCCATGTTCTCCCCTTCATGTCACGTTTCTTCATCTTCAATTTGTATTTTTTACATCTATCTGTTTTGGCGTGTAATTCGCTTCTTTTATCTCTTTTTCACTCTCCCCTATGCGATACTGATTTGTGTCGACATCGTTTGCTTTTTCTTTACTTCTTATTTCAGTTGTTAATGTCTGTTGATCAAATATACGACAACCTCAAGTAATTAAATGGATTCCAACTTTTACTTGATTTGGACTAATCTCTTTTTAGTCTGTGGAGCTTCTGTTTGTCAACTTAAGTATTTCGTTGTTTTTATTTTCTTTTGAGATTTGGTTAGTTATTCAACTAGGGGTTTTGTCTGTTTAGTTGAGCCGAGCCAAGTTAAGCTCGGCTCGAACCTAAAAGAGCTGGCTCGGCTTGAGCTCGAAATAAAAATTGAGCTGAATACTTGAGCTCGAGCTTGGCTCGGCTCGTATTGGCTCGATCAAAGCAAAAACTACCAGTTTTATATAGCTAAAGACCTATACATGTAACTTAATTTAGTCAAAGGACATAATAATACCCTTATTTTTACTGGAAGGGCCAAATGTTAGCTAAAGGCCTATACATGTAACTTAATTTAACTGGAAGGGCCAAATGTTAGCTAAAGGCCTATACATGTAACTTAATTTAGTCAAAGGACAAAAAATTCCCTATACAATTTCAAGCCCAACTTTTTTTTCAAGCTATTTTCGAGCGAGCTCAGAGTGAGACGCGAGCTTTTTAAACACCACTCGTTTTGGATTATTATATTCGTTTTTTGTAAAATTTAGTGTATTTAAATAAAATAAATGCAAGGTTTTGTGGTTTTAAGATATTTAAAAAAAAAGAAAGAAAAACCCATCAGGTCCTTGTTGTTCATCCCACCACCACCACTGCTCGACCACCCACCCCCTCCGCCACCGGCAGCGGTGCAACCACCACCTGCCACCGTACCTCTGCACCACCAGCAGCCTCCATTCGCTTCGTCCGCACCACCGCTATAGACGCCGTTGTTTCAAGAGGAAGTTTGGACGTTGTTCGTACGCATTATCGCTCCGCTCGCAGCCCTCTTGTATGCCCCACCGTTATATCCCCTCGTTGTTTTGCTTATAAGCAGCCACCATGAAAAACCAAGAAAAATGTTATGTGCAGGTGCTTCGTCAATAAAACGCAATGCAACAAAAATGATTATTTCAATATATTCATTAAAGAATGAGATGATTTGAGTTGTTCAGGAATCATTATTAGGTTCCATCATGTTAGACATGTTAGTGCTTGATTGTGTATGATTTTTTTGGATTAAAAAAAAATATTTGATGTTCTGCTTTAATGCGTTTTATAAACCCAATAATAAAATGCTATATTTTTCCATTTTTGATTGATTTTTTAAATGTTTCTTATAACACATGATAAGTACATTATTTTTTGTGTTTCACTCTATTATTTTTTACAACACAGTGATAAAAAACATAGTATATTCTGTGTTCTAGTTCATTGCGTTTTAGAAAACCACATTTTTTTGTGTTATTGGCCCATTGCATTTTAGGGAAAAAAACTCATTTTTTGTGTTTTTTGTCCATTTTATTTTAGAAAAAAACACATTTTTTTGTATTTTTTACCTATTGCGTTTTAGGATAAACACTTTCTTTTGTGTTTTTTTGTCCATTGCGTTTCAGGACGAATACTTTCTTTTGTTTTTTCGTTCATTGTGTTTTAGAAAAAAA
>JARYGA010043530.1:0-69798 GCA_030545235.1 Helianthus tuberosus
ATCCCTACTACCACATCGAAGCTTCCTAACTCGACTGGCAGTAGGTCTAATGTAAACTCATGTTCTCCCAGCTCTATCACGCATCCTCTGATGACTTCATTCGTTTCTACTAGCTCTCCATTAGCCAGTTCAATTGAGTACGGGATGTCTAACTTACTAGCAGTTAACCTAAGTATTTTCTTAAATTCTAGCGATACAAAACTATAGTCGGCACCAGTGTTAAATAGTACAGATGCAAAGCGTTGATTTATAGGGAACGAACCAGTAACAACGTTAGGATCTTGGCGAGCTTCCCTCGCTCCAATATTGAAAACCCTTCCTTGTGCCTGGTTAAGCTTTGGGCATTCTCGCTTGAAGTGGCCAATGTCCCCATAGTTAAAAGATTCTGGTCCTCGACCGTTTCCATTCCCATTACCATTACCAGCTCGATTATTGCCTGCTCCCTGGTTACCAGCTTGATTCCCACGGTATCCTCGATTTCCATTCCCGCCATTTCCTCCCTGTTGGCGGTTTCCATTCCCATTTCCATATCCTTGCCGACCACCACTACCAGCACCATTACCACTCCAGCAGGTTTCTTTTATGTGACCATTCTTCCCACATGACTCACATTTCCTGAATCGGCATGGCCAAGGTCCGTGGGAGGGATAGCCGGAATAGATTATTAGCGGCATGGAAGATTTACTCTAATGATGAGGAAGAAGACCCGGGCTAGAAGTCTACTTCTCATGGGATTCCCGGGGTTGGGAATGGGGTTAAATGATTACTTGTACTTTCATCGTTACTGGAATACGTACCACTAACCTCGTTCATATCCGTTGAAGATACAGGTGTCGGGATCCCTCTAGACGCACAACCTAGAATCTTTACACCATTTATGCAAGTGGGACGCCCGAGGTGATGATATTGGCATACATCACACTTGGGAAAAGTGCCCATGTATCCCTTCCCTCTTGCTTCAGCACCAGTTTTAGCTTCCTCTGGTGGGTTCCCGTTTTTCTTCCTTGCGCTGCCGGTACTCTTTTTAAAATTGGAGAATTTCCTTTTGTTTTCTCCCGAGGACTCCTCGTGAGTTTCTTTCTTCTTGGGGTCAGAGTTTGGAAACTTGTTTAGCCGGATAGCTTCTTCAGTAAGTGACACGCTCAGGTTGATAGCTTCAGTAATGGTTGGAGGCTTGGACGTCGTCACCATGCTCATAATCTGGGGTGTCAATCCCCAAATGAAACGCTCAATGCGTTTAAATTCAGGATCAACCATATATGGCACAACGCGTGACAAGTCGTGGAACCTTTGCACATACTCAGCAATTTTTGGGCCGTCCATTTTTAGGTTCCAAAATTCTGTTTCCAGCTTCTGTATTTCGGCACGTGAACAGTATTTCTTCCTGATGAGCTCCTTCAGCTCAGCCCATGTTAGTGCATACGCCGCCGCCTCTCCCAGTGTTTGAACTTGCAGGTTCCACCAGGATAAAGCACCATCAAGAAAGAGTCCTGAAACGTAAGTAACTTGGTTTTCAGGAGCACACTTGCTCATCCTTATTACCGAATCCGTCTTTTCCGTCCACCTGACGAAAGCAACAGCACCCCCAGTGCCGTCGTAGTTTAAGGGCTTACAATCCAGAAATTGTTTGTAGGTACTGCCATTGGATGGGTTGTTGTTGTTGTTTGAGTTATTCCTGCTTGTTTCGGCGCGCGAGGCCTCATGATCTGTTATTGCCTTTGAAATGCGTTCCTGTAATTCTGCCTCAGTGGTAGGCAAACGTGTGTCCCGTCGTGGAGGCATATTCTAAAAGAAAATCATATTGGTCCGGTCATAATAAGTATAGTAAGTAAGTAAGTAATATGCTTATGTGGTAACACAATAACTCCTAACATCCCATGTCATATCGCAAAATAAATAATCCAATAACGCATGTAAATCACAATCAATGTAAACAAGTAATCATCCTAGTCTTCCCAAGATTATCCCACCCAGTCTCTTAGACTGAACTCCCTAGTTTCTCAGACTAACTCCCTGGCCTCTAAGACCAAACCTTCCCAGTCTCTAAGACTAACTCCCTGGTCTCTAAGACCAAAACCTTCCCAATCTCTAAGATTGAACCCCTCAGTCTCTAAGACTTGATGTGTAGGAAGCGGTATGTTAAAAACTTGTAAAAATGGTTAAATAAAGACTGATTCAAAAACTAAACTTTTTGACATGCTTTGGCCTAATAGGTATCGGTACTCTCATTGATAGTCCCCAGGTAGGCAACGGGTCCTTTTATTTGGATTTGTACGAATGCCAGCCTAGACAGGAGTTCTCAACTACCGATACTTAACCCTTCCAGTTACTACATGTCTGACACGAAAAACACATGTTTTTAAAGAAACGTTTGTACCCTGGATCTGGAAACTTGTATATGCAATGTAAAAATGTTTTCATGAGAGCCCTGATGATCATAGTCTAGACTCGAGAAAGAATCCTAGTTCGCTATGATCGAGGCTCTGATACCAAGCTGTCACACCCTGGCTTTTGCGGAAGCGTGGGTTTATTTGGTGTGACTTCTTAATACCATAGCAACAATCACAACAATGTTATATGATAAAAATACGAGATGTTCATCCATTAATAAAAGTGAGAAAATACCTCCATAACATTGTTTATAAACATCGACATTTGAAATAAGTTACAAACCATAAATTATTTAAAACGTGTTCATAAGACACCCAAAAGACTTTAGATAAGACGAGGTTTAGAGACATGTAACCCTTCCAGGAATAGGTTACACCTCTTAAACTTCACAACTCTGGATGACATCTATTATCCAACGCAGCTAGACACATGCATACCCTGCCAGATCCTGCTAGTTCCCTGAAATACATGTAGTTTGAAAAATCAACAAAAAGGTTGAGAGAGTTCATGTGTAAGTCTGTGTATATAAGCCTTTAAAATATGTCTTGTGTGTAAAAATGTCCCTGGTATGTAGCAATTAAGGAAAAAGAGATCACCAATGGGTTGCAAAGCCATTAGTATGTGTGAAAAGGTGCAGGAAAACTCAAACCTAGCATATTTGTACCGGGCTTCCGGCTGGAAGACATAGTCACCTCTATGGGCCGCCCCGGCCTCATGGGTGTGGGCTTGCTATACCCAAATAGATCTATCACTCATGTCCCTCGGTCCTACGACGAGGATTAATGGCCTTAAGTGTTGTGCCCACCTTTCACAGTCTAGTAGTAAAACCCTTCTTAAGCTAACCATACCAAGTATAATAATGTCTGTAATAGTTGTAACATGTATTCCACCCCCGAAGTATAAAATTAAAAACAGTTAAGAGAAAAGGGGGAACATGAACTCACCTTATTTTGCAAGTGTTTCCGAATACGCAAGTCAAGATTAAGGTGTCTGATAATAAGGAAACTCAAAGTTGTCCTAATGAATCGTACATGAACAAGAATAATGTATCAATATTGAGGTCGTATAGTGTTGACGGGATTTGTTGAGCATTTATTGTATTTGATAGTGTTTAGATTAACAGAAGGATCTTGTGAATTATATGTTTAGAGGGCTCGGAAAAATGAACATGATATAAAGGAATTATTTATGAAAATTATTTATTTATCATAAATAATAAAATTGTAATAATGTACAATTGATTTAATCTAAACATTTGTAATAATAAATCAAATATATTTAACTAGTATAATCAAATAACATAATTATATATAATGATTATTGGCAAAATATTGTACAAGTGATATAATTAATTTATATCAGAATAATTAAAAATAAAATTTTTAATTATTGAACTTGAATATTACTGATTTAATTATATAAATATCGAAATTATATAAAATATCAGTAGCAACATTATTTTTGTAAAGATCAACACTTAAAATAATTAATCTGAAAATTTCAGATTTTAATTCCTAAAAATCGATTTATTATTAATTATTTAATAATAAACTGTTTTAATATTGTAAAAATTAGTTTTATAAATAAATTGACTAATTTCACATTTTTAATAAAAGCAACAGTGGTTAATAATCTTATAAAAATTATTGGAATGTTGAAAATATTAAAAATGAAACGATTAAAAGGAAATGCAGACCCCTGGGTTCGAACCCGGGTCTGTATTGTAACCAAACACAGTCTTAACCACTGGGCTAAGCTTCTGTTTGTGTTTGGTTTAGGACTGCTAAACTTATAACCAAACAGGAACTGATCATCTTCTCCAATTGGAGTCAAACAGAAAGTCAACTCTTTCAATTCTACGGGAAAACTATGTTATATCAAGTTTAACTCTAGGGAATCATTGCATAAGTGTAAACAAACTAATTGGACGGATAAAAACTAACCGGTATTGAAAGGATGATCGGATTGAAAAATTCCGGCGAAAAAGTGAGTATTCCGGCGAGTTGCAGGTTCGTTTAACAACTTGTTTCGATGTTTTTGAGATATGTGAGAGGTGTAGGATGTTCATGGTGATCTAGGGATCTTATATAGAGGTCCAATTCGATCTCAGATTCGACAAATCATAGTGGAATCGACCCACTTTAAATTTTTAAATAAAAAGTTCGATATTAGTGGAGTTGGTACGAAATTATGTCGATTGAATGATTAGGATTAGTTGGGATAGGTTGGGAATCATGTGGGTAACTTTACAGATAAAAAAAATTGGATTAAAATCGATTTTTGGTGATTTTTGATGAGATCCGCGACCTTGCGGATCTGAATGTGTAATTCAGCTCGAATATAATGTTAATATATATATTATAAAATTTCAAATAAAACACATCCCAGCTTGTAGATCAGCTGGTTGTGCGCGTGGCTTGTTTGCGGAGGGGCGTGGGTTCGACTCAGGGTTGCGCCGGTTTTGAGGTTTTAATGAAACCTTTTTATTTTTTGAATTAATATTAATTATATTAAATCCTTAATAATATATAAATGAAATTAAGTTTCATATATTAACTGAATGAGGGCTTAGCCCGACCGGTCACGTGTTCGTTTGATAACTGGGTGGTCTCGGGTTCGATTCTCTCTGTGGCCGGTTCAACCCCCCTTTTTCCGAATTTTTGAATATTTACACTTTGGCCCCTCAAGTTTCATTTTGTACAAAAATGGTCCCTGTACTGTTCAGTTAGTTACACTAACTGAGTTAGTGTTTAAAGAAGAATCCTTTATATAAAAGTTAACCTGGTTACGATATTCAGTTAAATAAGTTTCTAAAAGTCAGTTTTAGTCCCTGAAGTCTAAGTTTCAGAAAATGAACAAATTAACCCTAGACTTTTTAAAACAATTTATATTTATTTCTTTTTTTTTATAAAATAAGTTTCAAAAATTACAAAAAGAACCCTAAACTTGTAGTTTGAAATAATTGCACTTTAACCCTTGTATTTATATAGTTTCAAAAATGACAATTTAGTCCTTGGAATTAAAAGTAATAGATTCCTAGCAGGTTTTCAAGAATGTCAAATAGGTCCCTCAACCTATTGTTTGTCTATGTGCTGCCATTGCCAGCATGTTTCTGAGTTATCCGTTCACTGTGCTAACTGTGTTTTGTGCATCAAGTTTATCACTAAAGTTTGTGTGCAATAAATGGAGTGACAGTATGAATGTGATGCATATGTATGTATGATGCAGAACTCAGAAAGCAGTTTAATTCGTCAGTTGTAATTCTAGCACAGTCATTAAGCACAAAGTTAATATTAATTAATTGTACGGATACCTGTAATTGTGAGTGTTGTCACAGTAGCCCCCACTGGTTATGGTTTGGGAAAACAAAGGAACTGATAAACAACTGGTTTTCAAATGAACTTATGGATTTTGAAACAACTTTAAACTAGACAACCAAATGTGAACTCGCTCAACTTTGTAGTTGACTTGTTGTTACATGCCATGCAGGTCGTTATGTATCTTTGGAGCTTGCACGAGCAGGAGGAGTCGTTGTGGGACATGGACCGTTGGGTGCCATGTTAAACTTTATGAACTTATGACTTATGTTTTGGTTTTACATTTTATGCTTCCGCTGTTTAATTTGAATTTGGTTAACTTGTTTTTGAACACCAGTTATATTGTGCGGTTTAACTTTTATTTAATTTATTATATTGTTCAATATGATTGGTGGCTTGGTCCTGGTCAGTCACGCCTCCTGCGGTGATACTCCGCTTGTGGATTTTGGGGGTGTGACAGATTGGTATCAGAGCCATTGGTTATAGTGAACTTGGTTTTAAAAAGGGAAAAAGCTCTTTGATAAAAACTAGACTATAACCTGTTTAGTACTCAACGATCCACAACGACGCTTCGCTCCATGTGCAAGGCTCAACAGACTAAGTGGTATGATTTAAGTTTATATTACCTACTTGCTAGATTACTTTTGCATGGTGTGAAGTTATGGTATGTTTAATTAGGATAGTAGCATGCTGTCTATTAGCCCTACTGCGTTCTTTATGACATACCATTGTTTGCTTGAAATTTGACAAGTAGTGGTCAAATTCTTTCCCGATTTATCGTCACCTCGCTACAACGACTGTTTATGCATTCTATCTGTTCATACACTTATCTCGACATGACATCGCCATCTGACCCTCCGTACATTCGGTCTGTACATCAACATTAACATAGACCAGAACCGGCACAAACGAACTCGGGTTTAGGAGAACTGTACCCAGGCATCCCTGTTGACGAACCTTATCACCTTCACCTGTCATCGTCACCAGAAGCGAAGCAGTCACAGTTACACGCGTTTGTCGTTTTGCAACTCAAAACTTTACCCACCAAACTCTGTTTTGGACAAGTGATGCACTCGCGCGACCGCAATGCAACGAACTTCCCTTTTGTGCCATGCCGCCATGCACCACTACTGGAATTACTTCTAGACAACATATTAGCTTGTCGAATCCTTCGGTTATTGTTGGACTCTTGTTTTCACTAAATTCTTCGTATGAACCTCACCAATCCCCTGTTTCCTCGATTGGCAACCGATTTAACGAAACGCCAACAACCACACCATGATTTCCACCGATCACGAGATTATCCCATTACCCTGTTGGATGGTTTATTCTTATTCTACTTGATTTACTCCTTCGTAAACCCAACTTAGCAAATGGATACCCTTACTGATGGGATAGTCTTTAGGACATTCGAGAACGGAGATATGGACCACTCAACCTACAGACCAACACGATGATCTATACGTTTACCTTACCCCTTTACTCTACAGGAGCCGTATTTTAATTCCATGATAGTTTTCTTAAATATGCGGAATCTTTGCACTGACACATAATTGTTGAATAATGCTATGCCTAAATTCTACCATTTGCTTAGACCAAACCATCACTCTCTTACCACAGTGATATTACGTTCTCGCTTCTCCATGATGAGACACTGAAACGAACACCCTCTAGCTTAGGGAATTTGGAAGGCCCGACTCCCGATCATTGGTGATCACTCCTCGAAACCTTGAGAATGGTGATGTATTGTTGATACAATCATACTCTCTTGAGCGCATTTTTACGTCTTTCTTTAGAACCTCATGACTACGCGGACGTATTTTGGATTTGCACGACCTAAGGAAACTCCCCCTGACTTGGTTGCTTCACAAACACACCTAAGTTCATGGACTCAGGTGAATTGTTCCTCCTCCGCATGTGGACGAGTTCAACGACTTTTGATGGAAGTCTCAGTGAATCTTAACACTACACACTTGTACAACAATCATGCTGCTATGTTGAATTTTTGTTCTGATTGATTTAACCCCGTGACAGCTATATTTGATCAATGACATACTTTAACTTAACTATAGCAAACTTGCGTATGACCAGCTATACCTTCGACCTTATGTAAACCCCTGCTGTGGATTCTTAAACGCTTACTCATCCATTGCGACTACTCTTTCTTATGTTTTCACATCCATACAAGATATACTTTTGGGATTCTGTGATCCTAACAGCAATCCTCGCGGACACTCGCTTGGACAAGTTACACTCTACGAACATTACTCGATGAGCATTGGGCCATGAATATGATGATACCACAGGTACTGTTCTTTGAACTAGATACAACCGATATGGATTCTCTGACGCGACATTCGAATCTAGTCTAACCTGATGAATATGTCACTTGTTTTCATCGATGACATACTGATCCACTCCAAGAGTCATTTTGGAACATCTTCGAGCAGAACAACTTTATGCTAAGTTTTCAAAATGCGACTTTTGGCTTCGTGAAGTCCATTTCTTAGGCCACGTGGTTAATGAGGATGGGATTCACGTTGATCCACCCAAGGTTGACCCGACCAAGAACTGGCCTGCACCTAGAACACCAACTGAAATCCGTCAATTCTTGGGATTGGCATGTTACTACAGAAGGTTTATAAAAGATTTCTCAATGATTGCGCAGCCTCTTACCGTTATTACTCAGAAGGGTGTCACCTACCGTTTGGGTGATGCTTAGGAATCCGCATTTCAACAGCTGAAGTTGAAACTTTGTAGCGCACCTATCCTCTCGTTACCTGAAGGCACAGACGACCTTGTGACACGTCAAACCAAGGACTTGGTTGTGATCTGATGCAACGTGAGGAAGTCATTGCTTACGCATCACGCCAGCTTAAAGTTCACAAAAGAACTACATTACCCACGACTGGGAGTTGGGAGTAGTAGTGTTTGTACACAAGATATGGAGACATTCCTTGGACGGTACCAAGTACACCATTTATACCGATCACAAGAGTCTCCAGCATATCTTTGACCAGAAGGAATGGAGCATGCGACAGCGACGATGAGTCGAACTCTTTAACGACCACGAATGCTCAATCAAGTACCATCCAGGCAGAGCCAATGTTGTGGCTGACGCCCTCAGCCGTAAGAAAACCAAACCTAAGCGTGGGCGTGCGTTACAGCTTACTATTCACTCCAGTCTTCCCACCCAAATTATGATGCTCAGGTTGAAGCATTAGAAGAAGGGAACCTTTTTAGCTGAGTCCATGCGGGGCATGGAAAAGCGACTTGAACCCAAGGAAGGTGGTACTCATTACTTCATGGAACATGACTGGGTTCCATCCTTTGGAAATCTACGAGAACTTGTGATGGACGAAGCGCACAAATCTCGCTACTCGGTGCATCCTGGTTCTGACAAGATGTACCAAGACCACAGAACTCTCTACTGGTGGCCTAGTATGAAAGCTAACATAGCGACCTATGTTAGTAAATGCTTGACTTGTGCGAGAGTCAAGGTTGAATACTAGAAACCATCAGGCCTACTTCAACAACCAGAAATCCCGATATGGAAATGGGAGTAAATTTCCATGGACTTTATTACTGGCCTACCTAGAACTCGACGAGGAAACAATACCATCTGGGTGATAGTGGATCGACTGACAAAGTCTGCACACTTCTTGGCTATCAAAGAAACGGATAAGTTCTCTACTCTAGCAGACATCTACCTGAAGGAAATAGTCTCGAGGCACGGGGTGCCAACTTCCATCATTTCTGATCGAGATCCACGCTTTACATCTGATTTGTGGCAGGCGATGCACAAATCCTTTGGCTCACGTCTAGACATGAGCACAGCATATCATCCACATAAGGATGGGCAGACTGAACGCACCATCCAAAATCTTGAAGACATGCTTCGAGCATGTGTAATCGACTTTGGTAACGGCTGGGAAAGGCACCTACATTTGGTGGAGTTTTCGTATAACAACAGTTACCACCCCAGCATCCAGGCTGCTCCGTTCGAGGCATTGTACGAACGGAAGTGCCGATCACCTCTTTGTTGGGCAGAGGTTGGCGATAGCCAAATCACTGGCCCAGAACTCGTCGTAGACACAACAGAGAAGATTGCTCAGATACAACAACGAATGGCGGCAGCTCGTGACCGTCAGAAAAGCTACGCTGATCAGCGCAGGAAACCACTCGAGTTCCAGGTTGGGGATCGAGTACTACTTAAAGTCTCGCCTTGGAAAGGTGTAGTTCGTTTTGGTAAACGAGGTAAACTCAACCCGCGGTATGTCGGACCTTTCGAAATATTTGAGAAAATAGGCAAGGTGACCTACAAACTGAACCTACCCGACGAACTCAGTGGAGTTCACAACGTATTCCATGTGTCGAATCTGAAGAAGTGTCTGTCAGATGAGACCCTCATAGTTCCTCTCAAGGAACTCACCATCGACGATCAGCTGGGATTCGTCGAAGAACCTATAGAGATTACAGACCGAGACGTTAAGGTTCTCAAACGCACTAGAATACCTCTTGTTCGAGTTCGTTGGAACTCCCGTCATGGCCCAGAGTTTACCTGGGAATGAGAGGACCAAATGAAACACAATTATCCCCAGTTGCTTAAGAGAGGTGAGTCCAATACTGAAGCTACTGCGGAATTTCGGGACGAAATTCCAAACCAATGGGGGGATGATGTGATACCTTAGCAAAACACACAACACAACTAGTTTCCTCAGTGACTACGTGCTAAATTTCGGGACGAAATTTCTTTCAACTTGGGGATGATGTGACAACTAGTATTTTCAAACCCATTTCCTTTCCGTGCTGATCGTTTCATGCTTCTCTGTACGTTATAATTTACTTGAATGCTATATGAACTTTGTTATTAAACAATATGTGTCGAATACATGTTTGAATTACTTGAATGTTTAAACTAAAGTGATTAGCAAAAAAAATATATATATTTATAGATGTTTTCGTAGTTATATACGAATGACTTAACTTGGTTCTGTGATCCGACTCGAAACTCTAGTGACCAAATGCCGAACCCGACACCCCTCGGCCCAAGCTACTTGAATACCCAAACCCAACCTGCATTCCCCTTATGTGCGCAGCCCAAACAAGCTAACCCACACTCTCCTCACCTTAATGGGCTTAAGCCCATTTCGGCTAGAAGGAGCCCAAACAGCCCCCAACCCAAGAACCTGGATAATACGCATGCAGGATTTCTGTTGTGTGCGTGTTTTGTGATTCAAAAAAAAAAACCCTAACACCCTAAACTTCTCCCTCAAGATCGATGGCAGCAGGGTTTCTTCCCCTCTGGTCGCGGCTCTCTCCTCTCCCTCGCTAGTTCTTCCTCTCCCATCTCTTCAAGGTATGTCTGTGTTGTGTTTGTTTTGATATTCTTGCATTACATGGCTGCGATTATGCGATTGTTAATATGCATGATGATGATATTGATTATGTGATTGGGGTTATGATGATACATGTGCTATACGTTGATAGAGAATCATAGATTCAAGGCGATTAAATCACTTACGTGTTCGATTATGTTATTAGGGTTTTGAAATACTTGGTGTTTTTGCACTTGGCTTGACGAATCTGAGGTAGATGCATGATAACCTGCTGTTGGTGATGTTAAATATTGTTATTGCTCGCTAGGTACGTGTTAGGGTTCATGAGAATCAAGAATCGTGCATGGTGTTATCAATAATATGTGTAGTCATGTGTTTCTGGATTAGGGTTTAGGATCTTGATGCCCGAATATGATAAATTTGATAAGATTTTGCTGTAAATGACTTATAACCTGATGTTAGTCGTTATTAGAAAGTATGGTGATCATATGCGTACGTTTTAGGGGCGTTTAAGCGATAAACAGCATGCTGATTAACTGAAACAGCCAACTTCAGTTGGCTGTAAACGGACCGTTATAAATCGAAAAATTGATTTTCTGAATTTTAAATTATGTGTTTTCGAAAAATGAATCATATGGCACTGGAATCATATTTTTTCGAGGCCGTTTGCTATTTCTAAATGTCCGTTTTGTACAACAGCAAAAGCTGCGTTTTTTCTGCAGAAAATGCGTGTTATGTTTTTCATCATAACTTGAAACCTGAATAGAGTTAGGTCACGATATTGATACTGTAGATGGCCACTGATGTTTTGGTAACTCTCCAACTGGAAGTTCGTCAATCGGACTTACGATGAATTTTAAATGAATTTTTCCGTGGACTGCAGTCAGAAAGTTACGAATCTGATTGCAGCCCTGTAAATGATTTTTATAAAATAATTGGTAATGAATTGAATCCCAATATTTTTACACAATAGTATTTGGATCTTTTAAAACATTCTGTAAAAGTTTGGGAATTTTTGGAATAAGTTAACTATTTTATTAAATTACTCGAAAACAGCCCAATTTTAGATGTTAAAGCTGAAACAATGTATGTGGTGATTTGCGTGTCTAAATGTCGATTATGTTGTCCGATAATGATCCAACTTGTTGTATGTCAATGAAAGTGTTATGTGAGATCTCGTATGCTTGCTCTTGAGTAGTTATAGGAGGGAGGTATGTATGGGCATGATCAGTTAAAGTGAGTGCATGTTATGTGATAGATACGTGTAGGAACTTTGTGCTTTAATTGAAATTATTAATAAACTAAATGGTAATCATATTAGGACGTGATTGACCAACCCCGACCGTTAGCTATTTTAAAGAGTTCAACCGAGCAACCCAAGGTGAGTTCACACTCTTAAGGCATGGGATTCCCGATGGGTTAGGAATGGGATTAAGAAGCTAAGATGAAACCTGTATATTCACCACTAATAGACTACATTTAATCCTGCATATTCTCGGTTGGAAAGAATACGTACCTCCATCCTCGGATTGGGAAGGACGCCTACACTAAACCTGCGTATTCTCGGATTGGGAAGAATACGTACCTCCGTCCTCGGATTGGGAAAGACGCCTACACTAAACCTGCGTATTCTCAGATTGGGAAGAATACGTACCTCCGTCCTCGGATTGGGAAGGACGCCTACACTAAACCTGCGTATTCTCAGATTGGGAAGAATACGTACCTCCGTCCTCGGATTAGGAAGGACGCCTACATTTAACATGCGTATTCTCGGTTGGGTAGAATACGCACCTCCGTCCTTGGTTGGGAAGGACGCCAATATATATAACTAGTCTAGTGGTTTACAACATGGGGTAGCCCCCACTGGTTATGGTTTGGGAAAACAAAGGAACTGATAAACAACTGGTTTTCAAATGAACTTATGGATTTTGAAACAACTTTAAACTAGACAACCAACTGTAAACTCGCTCAACTTTGTTGTTGAGTTGTTGTTACATGCCTTGCAGGTCGTTAGGTATCTATGGAGCTTGCACGAGCAGGAGGAGTCGTTGTGGGACATGGACCGTTGGGTGCCATGTTAAACTTTATGAACTTATGACTTATGTTTTGGTTTTACATTTTATGCTTCCGATGTTTAATTTGAATTTGGTTACCTTGTTTTTGAACACCAGTTATATTGTGCGGTTGAACTTTTATTTAATTTACTATATTGTTCAATATGATTGGTGGCTTGGTCCTGGTCAGTCACGCCTCCTGTGGTGATACTCCGCTTGTGGATTTTGGGGGTGTGACACACACCCCAAGTGTCCACTCCGACCTGGAATTTGCCAGAATATTCCCCGTGTTCCAATTATAGTATTTGACGGGTTGGGTCAGTTCCCAGTTCCGGCAGGTTCGTTACACGGTAACTACCGAAATTGATTTAAAATAACCCATTTTTAATCCCAAAATTCCCATTTTATCAATAATTTGAATAAAATTCTGTAAATTTTTATATAGCTCAGTAAAAATCTGTAGAATATAGGAAAAATTTTCTGGGAATTTATTTTAGCATTTTACTTGTCTAAATAAATTATTTATAAAACCATATTTAACCACATAATTAACATTAATTACCATCATTGATAAAAAAATTCCCAAAACATTCCTGGACATCCCTTATCTTTCCAGAAACATCTCCAAAAATTTTAAGATTTTTCCGATTTGGGCTACCGAAAATTCGCAAAAACGTGGATTTTTAACCCAAATCAAAACTCAACCAATGGACTCCAAATTTCCCAGAACATTCCTCATATGTTCCTTAGTGTTTCTGTAAAATTTGGTGATTTATTAAATCCGTTTGGTATTTTTTCCAGAATTCTTTTGGTAAAACAGTCAAAAATGTACCAAAAATCGTAGAAAATTCCAAAAATTCTAAAATTTTACGTGAGCGTTCCTGACACTACCCTTCATCAACACACCAAATTTCAGCTCAATATAAGTATCACGGACCAAGTTATAGCTAAAACAAAATTCTGCCTATCCTAGATTCGGTTTTCGGATGTTATACCTAGCGCAAGCTTCGATTTCAAGCGTTCCTTGTGAGTCCAGGAGTACGTGTGGGCTATATTCAGTAGCTACACATAAATTACAATCCAAATATGCTAGAACTTAGATCAATCAAGCCTTATTTCATTGTTTTTCGGTTAATCGACTAGTTAAGCGATTTCTGTCGAATAGGTGTTGATTAGGGTATCAAACCCCAAAGATTTATAACCATGGCTGCCATATAACACCAGGGAATCCATATGGGGTTCATATTCAGCCCATACACATGTTTAAACTTCCAAAAATCATGGATTAAAAAGGGTTTTCATGGCCTAAACCATGTTTAATCAAGAAACCATGCTTAAAACCTTATGGATTTGAGTTAATACCTTTGATTTGTTGAAGTTTCTTGTGAATTCAGCTGGTTGTTCTTGAGAGAAACCAGATTTTGGAAAGGATTTTGTGTGAAAATGAAATAAAAAAAGAAAAAAATTGATTTTTTTGATTAAATAAAGGGGGTGGGGCGGTTTGGGTGTGGGTCCCCCAAGGGACACCTCGTGCTTCGTTTTGAGCGCTTAAAGATGATGTTTATCTTCCGTTGAGTGTTTAGATTCGTTTACGGTCCCGGGCGCGTTCTCGATTTGCGTGAAGGACTCCGTTTTGCGCGTACTTAGTGTCAAAAGACTCGGTTTTAAAAATCATGCATAACCGTCTTGAAAACCGAACCCAATTACGTTTTAATCATAAAAGACTCGTGTTAAGGTGGTTTAAGTGTTTTTAAGCTTGATCGATCATTCCTTGCACGTTTGATTGCCTTATGTTATTCCTGAAACGAAAGCGTTTCCCTAACCGGGAAGCTGCTTCGTTTTGTGTGCCCAATCTCAGATTGGCTTCAAACCTTATGTCACAGTCTAAGGCACAGAACTAAGTTGTTCCTGGAACTCGAAATCTTAAATGATGCTACCGATAACCTAGTAATCAATGTCAAAGGTTTAGTGCGCTGTTAAACGGAAAGCTCCGGTTAAACACGTGTTTAAAGTCTAAGGATACCAATTTCACATCATGGGTCCTTATTAGTGTCATGTCATTCATAACATGTTCTCGGATTCCTCTGAGACATAACAGATATCGTTCAAGCAAGCACATAAGTCACACATGTTGTTAGGGTTTTCGCGCAATTAAAGTGTTAAGTGTGCTTTACAGTTTTGGACCGTTTAGGGTGTACCTGGTTTCGTCATGGGTGTTGATGTGTGCAAAATGCAACATATAAATTACATCAATTGTGGCATAAAACTAACCCTTTTTTAGTACTAATGTTGGAAAAAGTGTGCTTTTGTCTTCCTTTTGTATTTTCAGGATTAAATGAGCTCAAATTAACAAAAGAAGCAAAAAAGACAGCTAAGTCTAACATAAATACAGGAAAAGGATCAAAAGAGACATGCCCGACCCCACGACAGCATCTTCCCAAGCAAAACAAGAAAATAGAAGGCTGAACACGCCCCGTGCTCAGTGAACACGGGGGCGTGCCCAAGTGCCAGTATAAAAGACAAAGCTATAGAAGCTTCTATCGCCCACCACGGGGACGTGCTCAGCGGACACGGGGCCGTGGTCAACTATAAGATTCGCAGAATCCAGGCAAATCTTGATAGTACAGATATGCTTCTGCACACGGGGGCGTGCCCAGCGGACACGGGGGCGTGGTCAACTAATGCAGACAAACTGCAATTAATGAAGACAGAGAAGAGGATGGACACGGGGCTGTGCCTGAGCTTCTGTTCAGCCTATAAATAGGAGTGCTTGGCTCAAGTTCAAACCATCCCTTAGCACACCACCTCTCTCACACTTCACCCACCACCACCATAACACCATCATCCACCACCATCATCTATTGTCCGTCATAGAGTGTGTGAGTCGTCTCGGGATCCAAGATTGATCGTAAGAGTTCTTGACAATCAAGGCCATGTTTGCCTAAGTCTCTTACAACACTTGGTGAAGACAAAGTGTCTAGTGTAATACTTTTTATTTTTAATCTTTTCGCACTTTTTACTTGGTTATGTATTAATGACTTTAATAACTAGTTTCTTATGTTGAAGGTGATTCTTCCTTATCGTTTGTCCGTGGTGTCTTGGAATTATTTTACTGTCTATATAAAATAAAAGATCTTCACCATTCATATCTCCACGGTCTATATGGAGGTATGTTGGCTACCTGGTCGGGGGTTAAGGGAACGGTTTGGTAAGAGTCTTGCGTTGTTCAGTGTATAGATCCTGCAAGGACCTGGGTCAAATTTAGTAGGACCTCCTTCAATACTTAATGGTATTGGATGGCGGGGGTCCAAACTCTTTGATCCCCTCATATGTAAGCTACTATTAATACTTTAACCCGGCTACTTAGGACTGTATCCCTGCTGACTCAGACTACTTAGCCGAGGGTAACGTCACCTTCAAAAGAGGGGCCTACCATAATATGCATTAATAACTTAATTAATTATCTTTCAATAATCCGACCCTTTAGGATTGTATCCTTGCTAACTCAAACTACTGGGTTGAGGGTAACGTCACCTTCAAAAGATGGGCCTACTACAATAACTAAGATAATCTCTTAAAAAGTGCAAAAGTGCGGAAATAATCAAAGGTTACACTATACACGAGTCGGAGCCAAGTGATTCATCTTGTCTATCTGTTTTTACTTTTATTTTATTTTCAGCATTTTAGTTAGTTTTTATTTTTCTAGTTTAAAACTTTTTTCTAACTTTTTGATTTGATTAGACGTTGAGGATAAACCGGTACTAAAAGCTCTTGTGTCCTTGGACGACCTCGGTATCTTACCAACACTATACTACGCTCACGATGGGTGCACTTGCCCATATGTGTGTTTAGTGTTAGTAAATATCGTGTTTTATAAATTTAAAACTTGGCTAAAGAAAGTGTAAAAGGGCTTAAAATAAACATTAAAACCATAACACACTTCACGCACATCAAGTTTTTGGCGCCGTTGCCGGGGACACAAGGATTTTAAGAAAGCTTAAAATCGAAGGCCTAATCAGTTTTTCAAAACTCTTTTAAAATGCGCGCACATTTTTCAGCATTTTAGTTTAGTTTTGCATTTACAGTAGGTTGAACACATGCCGTGCTCACTATACACGGGGCCGTGCTGCATATTTTATATAAAACACCCAGATACAGTATCTTGAACACGGGGCCGTGTCCACTGAACACGCCCCGTGCTCAACGAAATCAGTAACTTTAATTAAAACGCCCATATACAGATTCTGTACACGGGGCCGTGTCCACTGAACACGGGGCCGTGTCCAGCCTCTGTTTCCGTTTTTATTTTTGTTTTCTGATCTCGAGACTTGGTTGTGGTCTGCTGAGTGATTCTTATGGATCAATACTCAGGAGGTTACAACTACACCTATGAGGAGGATGATTATAGGAATAATTATTGCACTAATTGTGGTGACCCGCACTCGGTCCAATATTGTAACTTATATCGACCATCCACTTCATACACCTACTATGAGGAACCCAGGTACGAGCCATCAACTTCATACACATCCTATGAAGACCAAAGGTATAAACCTCCTCCCTCATACTAATATTTTGATGAACCAAGGTATGAGCCCTCTTACTCCTACTTTGAGGAACCAAGATATGAGCCACCACCTTCATATGCTTATTATGAGGAACCATGGCGTGAACAACCCACCTCATATGAGTATTATGAAGAACAAAATTACGACCCTTATCCATCATATACTTACAATAAAGAACAATGGTGTAAACCATCTACTTCATATGGGTATTATGAGGAACAAAGGATCGAACAACCGGATTCAAGCTTTGAAAATCCCGATCCTTTTTCTATAACCGAAGTGACCGATAGGATATTAGAACACCTTAAGGTTATCGAGCGCTATATAAAAGAATCTCGCGCAAGGGAAGAGGAGTCCCGCGCAAGAGAAGAATTAAATAAAGAAGAGATAATTGAAAGTGTAAAAATGGAAGAACAAATAAGTGAAAAACCGACACATGAGTTAAACAACGAAAAAGGTGAGTCCGTTAACGTTAAAATTCAAGAAGAGTCTAATTGTGAAGAAATTAATCTCTTGTCACCTTCTTTTGAAAATCATTGTTTAGTCTCTACTCATGCTAAGTTTTTAAAAGAATTAAACACTAACACTAAAATTGACGAAACGGTAAGCATTAAGTTAACTAGTGATCAAACTTCGCTAATAAAAGAAGACCCATTTGAAATCAACATTACACCGGTTCCATGTTTTTTCAAAATTCGTTTATTAGTAACGTCACAATTGATAAAGATCTTTGCGTTAACATAATGCCCAACTACATTTTCAAAAAATTAAGTATTAGTGATTTTTCTCCACTTCAAATACCCATTTTTCTATCCAATCGGAAAGTAATAAAATCAATCGGTGTAGTTGAGGATGTCTTGGTTCAAACAAATCAAATGGTAATCCCAACCGACTTTGTCATCCTCGATGACGCTCCTCTAGTGTTGGGACGACCCTTTGTAAAAACCCACGAAGCTTTGAAAAACCAGAAGTACAACAATCTATCTATTCAATTAAGGCATTTAAAAAGAGTGTCGATCTTGAGCGATCAATGAAAGATCCAATCGACAATGACGACCCCCTAATTGAAGATGAGCCAGAACCACCCGATAAGGTGGGTCTAGCCAAGGACCCTTATAAACATGGCGCACCACGGAGGCATTCCGCGGAACTATCCTTAGTTTAGTTTAGATAAATTTTTATATTTTCTAGTTAGTTTTAATTTTCAGGAATAAAACACGCTCGGGATGGCAAAGGATAACAAGGGAAACTTGAACCAGCACCCCATGCAGGAAAACATGGCCATCCGACAAACTTTCTTCTTTACAGCGAGTTCAGCACGGGCCGTGTCCGCCCAACACGGCCCCGTGCTGCACAGTCTGCAGAAAATGCCCAGTTCAGGTAAACTGGACACGGGCCGTGTTCACCCAACACGCCCCCGTGTCCAGGCTTCTGTTTCACTTTTTCAATTTTGTTACTGGCAACTGAACACGGGGCCGTGCCCGGACAACATGGGGTCGTGTCCAGACCCCCAGTAACACAATTTTTGCTTTTTAACACCGTTTTACACATTCAATCAACCTAAAAACTTATTTTTGGGACACATTGAGGACAATGTGTAATTTAAGTGTGGGGGGATGCTAAAACCTTGAATCTTGTAAGTCCTAATAACAAGCCTTACACAAAACTCTATTGGAACCGCTAATCACCCCAATTTTTTTTCAAAAACATTCATTTTTTTTACTTGTCTAGGTTTAACTCGGGAAATTCAAGTTCTAAAAAGGTTATATTTTTACAAATTTACAACCGATAGCGTCGTGATAAAAAGAACCAACATAAGAAAATTATGAAACGGCATGACAAGCTTAGTTAAAATTTGATTATATATACTTGATCACATAAAAACCCATTCCCACAAAAGTGAGTTTTGAGCCTTTATTGAGCATACAAATACATATCTTTAAACTAAATGCTCATTTTTCGTTTCTTGTGTGAATAGCCGCTTGGTTCTTACGACTCTAGAACTTGCCACGACGATACATTCCCAGTCTTTACCAACTTAGACCCGAGTAAGTAAATGATGGAGGCATTAGGACTAACCCTTTTTATTTCAACACCATTATTTTTCTTTTTCTTTTTCTTTTTTACCACCTACCCAAAATCCCCCTAGTTAGCCCCTTTGAGCCTAAACTTTTTTCATTTCATAACCCAAACCAAACACCCCTTTCACCCACCAAAACCTTTTTTATTTTTAACCTTTTGTTTTAGTAAAAAGCTCGGTTTTTCGCATGACTTTCAAATATATATATATATATATATATATATATATATATATATATATATATACTTGTGTTAATGATGAAGCAAAAAAGAAATAAACAAAAAGTTTATCAAAAATAACTTCGTTTGAATAAAAGCTGCATCAAAATAAAAGTTGCAAAAATAGAAAGTCTTACGAAAACCGACGCTTGTTACGCTTTTCGCCCTTTTTCTACTAACCACTAACCCAACCACCTACCTTTAACCCAAGCCTAACCCTTCACCCAAAATTCCTCTTGATATTTACAAGGTGTATAGATAAAAAGGAGGAGGATTGATTGCTTGGCAAGCCTATGGTAGGAGTAAGTTCCATGCCGCTCTCGAGTGATTCACTAAAATACATCTTCGGCCGAGTGTTGAGTGATCCCCCATGAGGTATGTGAACTTGTGTATAAATAGAATTTTAAAGAGGCATGTTATGCCCTAATAAGTAATTTATCTTATGAAAAGTTTTAAATAAATCATGACGAATAGGATTGTAAATAAATAAAAATAAAACTTAATAAAGAATCTTGGAAATCCCGACACTCTATGACAAGCCCAAAAACCTTCTCTTCTACCCATTCCATTTGGGAGTGTAAAGCCACATTATAAAGAGTTTTGCTTGAGGACAAGCAAAGATTCAAGTGTGGGGGTATTTGATGTGCGCAAAATGCAACATATAAATTACATCAATTGTGGCATAAAACTAACCCTTTCTTAGTACTATTGTTGGAAAAAGTGTGCTTTGTCTTCCTTTTGTATTTTCAGGATTAAATGAACTCAAATTAACAAAAGAAGCAAAAAAGACAGCTAAGTCTAACATAAATACAGGAAAAGGATCAAAAGAGACATGCCCGACCCCACGACAGCATCTTCCCAAGCAAAAACAAGAAAACAGAAAGTTGAACACGCCCCGTGCTCAGTGAACATGGGGGCGTGCCCAAGTGCCAGCATAAAAGACAAAGCTATAGAAGCTTCTATCGCCCACCACGGGGCCGTGCTCAGCGGACACGGGGCCGTGGTCAACTATAAGATTCGCAGAATCCAGGCAAATCTTGATAGTACAGATATGCTTCTGCACACGGGGGCGTGCCCAGCGGACACGGGGGCGTGTTCAACTAATGCAGACAAACTGCAATTAATGAAGACAGAGAAGAGGATGGACTCGGGGCCGTGCCCAATGGACTCGGGGCCGTGCCCAATGGACTCGGGGCCATGCCCGAGCTTCTGTTCAGCCTATAAATAGGAGTGCTTGGCTCAAGTTCAAACCATCCCTTGGCACACCACCTCTCTCACACTTCACCCACCACCCACCACCACCATCACACCATCATCCACCACCATCATCTATTGTCCATCATAGAGTGTGTGAGTCGTCTCGGGATCCAAGATTGATCGTAAGAGTTCTTGACAATCAAGGCCATGTTTGCCTAAGTCTCTTACATCACTTGGTGAAGACTAAGTGTCTAGTGTAATACTTTTTATTTTTAATCTTTTCGCACTTTTTACTTGGTTATGTATTAATGACTTTAATAACTAGTTTCTTATGTTGAAGGTGATTCTTCCTTATCGTTTGTCCGTGGTGTCTTGGCATTATTTTACTGTCAATATAAAATAAAATATCTTCACCATTCATATCTCCACGGTCTATATGGAGGCATGTTGGCTACCTGGTCGGGGGTTAAGGGAACGGTTTGGTAAGAGTCTTGCCTTGTTCAGTGTATAGATCCTGCAAGGACCTGGGTCAAATTTAGTAGGACCCCCTTCAATACTTAACGGTATTGGATGGCGGGGGTCCAAACTCTTTGATCCCCTCATATGTAAGCTACTATTAACACTTTAACCCGGCTACTTAGGACTGTATCCCTGCTGACTCAGACTACTTAGCCGAGGGTAACGTCACCTTCAAAAGAGGGGCCTACCATAATATGCATTAATAACTTAATTAATTATCTTTCAATAATCCGACCCTTTAGGATTGTATCCTTGCTGACTCAAACTACTGGGTTGAGGGTAACGTCACCTTCAAAAGAGGGGCCTACTACAATAACTAAGATAATCTCTTAAAAAGTTCAAATGTGCGGAAATAATCAAAGGTTACACTATACACGAGTCGGAGCCAAGTGATTCATCTTGTCTATCTGTTTTTACTTTTATTTTATTTTCAGCATTTTAGTTAGTTTTTATTTTTCTAGTTTAAAACCGTTTTCTAACTTTTTGATTTGATTAGACGTTGAGGATAAACCAGTACTAAAAGCTCTTGTGTCCTTGGACGACCTCGATATCTTACCAACACTATACTACGCTCACGATGGGTGCACTTGCCCATATGTGTGTTTAGTGTTAGTAAATATCGTGTTTTATAAATTTAAAACTTGGCTAAAGAAAGTGTAAAAGGGCTTAAAATAAACATTAAAACCATAACACACTTCACGCACATCAGGTGTCACAGTCTCCCCTGGTTTAGAAATTTCGTCCCTGAAATTCCCTGCTCGACATGCACCATAGTGGTGCAAAGTGCACTTGTTGCATTTTGGGGCTGTTCCTTTATAGCCACCAGAGTTCCTCGTTGGTGTAGTCATGGCGTAGCTTTGACTAGTTGCTCCCCCCCTCTTCGGTATGGCTGCCCCCACTCGACTACTTTCCGGGGCCTCTCGCTTATTTCCTGCCGGCTCTCCCAGCATTGTCAAAATCTTGCGTCTAACCATGTCGTACGTAACCGTGCCTGACCTAGCTACCACTCCGTGCATGGTCAGGTGCTCCACTGTGTTAATGATACTCCTTCTTCCGGGGCCAGTCCCCAGATATACCTCTCGATCCTCTTGGACTCCGGTCGAACCATTTGTGTAACCTGCTTGATCCGCACCTTGCATCTGCAGGTTCCAAAACTCATGCTCGAGTTTCTGAATTTCGTGGATTGGGCAGAACCTTTCTCTCATTAGTATCTTATGATCATCCCAAGTCAAACCATTAATCGCATCCTGCCCGCGAGATTGTACAATTGCATTCCACCAGTTCAAAGCGTTGTCGGTAAAAGTGCAAGCTGTATACTTTACCGCACAGTCACCCGGATAATTACTTATGTTAAGGACCGATTCCGACTTCTCGATCCATTTCACAAACCCGTTCGGTCCTTCAGTTCCATTAAACTTCATTGGTTTGCACTCCATAAAGTGTTTATACGTGCAAACTGGCCTAACATTGTTTTGATTATTGTTCTGACCTCCCGGCCCTGGTTGCGGGTTCGGTTGCGGATTCGCATTGATGCCGGCGTTAACCTGCGCCACGATAGTGGGGATAACGGCTTGAAGTTGTTGTGCTATCAGTTGGGCAATTTCTGCCTCTGTCATTTGAGGTACACGTTTCGAGGCCATTCTATTATAAACAATAGATATGTATGTATCAATGTCACATAGTTAATCATCACTTATCACATTTTCAGTTACCACCTACCACACAATTCCATTACACATCACATAATTTCATCACACCCATAGATCCACGACACATATAGTCAAAAGCATCGTCATATATATATATATAATATCATCGTCATACAATCATCAAAATTTGCACATAGACTTAACCCAAAAGGGTCAGTGCTTAAATGTGCGGTCAAAACTGGTCACTAAAGTGACATACATGCATCATACCACACGACACAACTACGAGAGTCGAAAATACTACGGCTACATCCCTACCTCGACATAGGTATAGCCCATTGCTTGGTAGGATGTACAAAAGGTACATCATCTCTATCTATACTAGAAAGAAAACCATACTAGGAGCGCCACATCCACCACGTCAACCCTGCAAAACCTGCTACCAAACCTACAATAGCGCCAGTACTTCCATACACTAAAGCTCGAAAATGATCCTGCTCATGATGGACGTATCCCATACCCTACTGTAAGGCCATGATCGTCTGCTGCAAGACGCTCAAGTAATCTCCCATAGACCTCCACTGTTGCTCGTCCTCATCGCGTGCCATCCTCAATAACGAAATCTGCTCAAATAGGAACCCCATCAGGCTGCTCTCAGTGATGGAAGCAGGCACCTTCTGAGGAGGAACTGGTATGCCCCAAACAGGTGGGGAAGGCTCCCTGAATGGCTGGGAAGGGCCACCATGCTCATAAGTGAGGAAAGGGGAAGGGTCCTCCCTAGGTGGGTAAGAAAACGAGCAGTAAAGTGCTACTAGGTCCCTATGGGTGTGGGTATCAAGCCAACAGGGGAAATAGGTGGGGGTAAAAATAGGCACAGGGACAGGTACCCTCTGACGAGCCGTCTGTCGGAGGTGAACAAGGTGTACCTCCTGAGAACTAGGTGAGGAGGGGGTGTAAGTACTAGGAGTGGAAGGGGTATAAGGGTCGGGGGGTCTCGGGTGTAGGTAACCTGGGGGCTACCGGCTCCCACTCCCAATGCCTCGTGGCGGGAGTAGGGCTCCTAGGAATAGGTCCTACTTGGATAACGACATCCGGGGTACGACTATGCTCCGAGGAGCTAGTTAGGTGGTGAGGTGGGGAACGGTAGGCGCTCGAGGCCTCCCCCACGCGCCTAGTAGGGGGTCTAGGGGGATAACCAGCACAACAGTACCCGGACTCATCCGACGAGTAGCCCAGGGACAACAGAGGCATCTGTGGATCCTCCTCCTGGTCGGTCTCCATATGAGAAGTCGTCTGGCGACTCGAATGACTCGACATAGTACCTGTAAAGGAAAACAACATCTAACACCGCTTCTATCGACTGGCATAACCGAAAATAAACAATCCACAGAGGTACACATAAGCACGTATTGCACACAACCTTGATTTTTAATTTTAAAAACTTTTCCACAACTGTTAAGTTAGCGTTTACATTCCCGTTCTCTCCTCTCTCTCTTTCTCTCTCCGTGACGTTTCCGGAATGCCCAAGTACCAGCAGATAAATTATTGTGTTCTGGACCACAATAATTTAATTGCCTAACAAGGCCATCCCGGTACTAGCCACGCCACTCGGTCTCTAGAGGTTTTCAGGGTGAGGAGTTAACTCAGGATTATAGTCTAGGTTCTCTTAGGGATACCTAAATCGTTATAACCGATGGCTCTGATACCATCTTCTGTCACACCCCAACTCGCAGCGGAAGACAATCGCGGGGTGCGGCAGACACATGGCACTCCTCATAATTTAAAAACATTACATTACATAAAACAAGAGCATTGGTTACAACGTCTTCGAACTATCACATTACAAACCATATATTGAAAGCGGTACTACAAGCCATTATAGCTTTTATTATGCTACGTCTGCCTACTAGATCCTTCCATACGCACGTGTTCACTCCTGTTTCGTTTTACCTGAAATGCATGCTAGTTTTTAAAAAGGTCAGCTAAACGATGCTGGTGAGTTCCACTGGTTTGGTTGTTTTGTTTCAAAATGTATCAACATGTTTAATTGCACATATCACGGTTCATAGATGGAATTACACGAGTGTCACAAGTGAAACCTAGACTGTTTTAATCGTACCGTGTCACACAGACACATACTCGCACCACCTGCATCTCATGAAGTTCAATGCCCTCGGGTAGTTATGTCTAACAACATAACCTGGTTAGGACGCGTGCAGTTGCCTGGCTGCCGGCCGCACCTGTCCGGCGGGCAACTGGGTTTGTCAGACCAATAGTACTATCCACTGTCCACGGCTTACGTTAATCACTTGTATCGGGGCTAATATCGTGTGTTAGATAATTCACGTCATACAGTTTGAGCAATTAACACAGTTTGTAACATGCAATTCACCCCAGAAAATAGGAAAACAGTTTAAAAGTGGGGGAAGGGAACTCACAGTGCAAATAGTAGTCTCGGCTAAAGAGTGTTTAATCAACGAAATCAGCTTTAATAGCACACATGCAAGTAAGGACTCAAATCAGTATCTAAGTCGGTAATGGTTATAACTTGGATTTGGTCAGGAGTTTTCACCCCGGATTGAGTCTATAGGACACGGGTATGGTGATGGAGGTCAGGGTAGTATTACTTTTCAGTTTGGCTTCCGGGCATCGGTTCACGTGCCAGCCAATGTCAGTAGTTTAACCTGTTCGGATAATGGTACGAGAATACCAATAGTGCCAACACGTTGTTATTTAAGAATTATTAACTTCTCATTAAGGGAGTTTGGGTGTTTGGGGAGTCCAGGTTGCCCAATTTTGAGTTTCCGTTTCCACCTTCGGGGATTTTCCCGAACTGGTATTGGACACACCCCAAGTGTCCACTCCGTCCTGGAATCTGCCAGAATATTCCCCGTGTTCCAATTATAGTATTTGTCGTGTTGGGTCAGTTCCCAGTTCCGGCAGGTTCGTTACACGGTAACTGCCGAAATTGATTTAAAATAACCCATTTTTAATCCCAAAATTCCCATTTTATCTATAATTTGTATAAATTTCTGAAAATTTTTACATAACTCAGAAAAAATCTGTACAATATGGAAAAAATTTCTGGGAATTTATTTTGGCATTTTACTTGTCTAAATAAATTATTTATAAAACCATATTTAACCACATAATTAACATTAATTAACATCATTGATCCAAAAATTCCCAAAAAATTCCTGGACATCCCTTATGTTTCCAGAAACATCTCCAAAAATTTTAAGATTTTTCAGATTTGGTTTCAGTGCGTTTACGGCTACCGAAAATTCGCAAAAACTCCTAATTTTCTCAGAACATTCCCCATATGTTCCTTAGTGTCTCTGTAAAATTTGGTGATTTATTGAATTCGTTTGGTATTTTTTCCTGAATTCTTTTTTGTAAAACAGTAAAAAATGTACCAAACATCGTAGAAAATTCCAAAAATTATAACATTTTACGGGGACCTTCCTGACAATACTCTTCATCACCACACCAAATTTCAGCTCAATCCAAGTATCACGAACCAAGTTATAGCCAAAACAAAATTCTGCCTATCATAGATTCGGTTTTCGGATGTTATACCTAGCGCAAGCTTCGATTCCAAGCGTTCCTTGTGAGTCCTGAAGTATGTGTGGGCTATATTCAGTACCTACACATCAATTACAATCCAAATATGCTAGAACTTAGATCAATCAAGCCTTATTTCATTGTTTTTCGGTTAATCGACTAGTTAAGCGATTTCTGCCGAATAGGTGTTGATTAGGGTATCAAACCCCAAATATTTATAACCATGGCTGCCATATAACACCAGGGAATCCATAGGGTGTTCATATTCAGCCCATACACATGTTTAAACTTCCAAAAATCATGGATTAAAAAGGGTTTTCATGGCCTAAACCATGTTTAATCAAGAAACCATGCTTAAAACCTTATAGATTTGAGTTAATACCTTTGATTTGTTGAAGTTTCTTGTGAATTCAGCTGGTTGTTCTTGAGAGAAACCAGATTTTGGAAAGGATTTTGTGTGAAAATGAAAAAAAAAAAAGAAAAAAATTGATTTTTTTGATTAAATAAAGGGGGGTGGGGGCGGTTTGGGTGTGGGTCCCCCAAGGGACACCTCGTGCTTTGTTTTGAGCGCTTAAAGATGATGTTTATCTTCCGTTGAGTGTTTAGGTTCGTTTACGGTCCCTGGCGCGTTCTCGATTTGCGTGAAGGACTCCGCTTTGCGCGTACTTAGTGTCAAAATACTCGGTTTTAAAAATCATGCATAACCGTCTTGAAATCTGAACCCAGTTACGTTTTAATCATAAAAGACTCGTATTAGGGTGGTTTAAGTGTTTTTAAGCTTGATCGATCGTTCCTTGCACGTTTGATTGCTTTATGTTATTCCTGAAACGAAAGCGTTTCCCTAACCGGGAAGCTGCTTCGTTTTGCGTGCCCAATCTCAGATTGGCTTCAAACCTTATGTCACAGTCTAAGGCACAAAACTAAGTTGTTCCTGGAACTCGAAATCTTAAATGATGCTACCGATAACCTAGTAATCAATGTCAAAGGTTTAGTGCGCTGTTAAACGGAAAGCTCCGGTTTAACACGTGTTTAAAGTCTAAGTGTAACACCTGTGTCATTTCAACCATCAAAAAAATGCCAAACCAATGAAATATTATATTTCATACTTTGGACTTGTATAAATATGTGTATCTTTTGCACATATCAACTCTTGTTCGATTTCAAACTCTAAATCGCTTTCTGGAAGGTTATACGCGCACCAATGCGTAAATATAACCAGTTTAATGCAACAAACACTCCGGAATAGTGAAATAGGTTTAACATACCTTAAATTACCTTTACATAACTTAGATATAAGTTTTGGAAGGTTTGGTGTGGTGAAATCAAAGTTTATTCGCTTACAGGGACTAAACTTGACAAACTGCGAAAGTATGCCAAATTGAACTGTAACAGACATTCCGGAACATGACCATAAGTTAAACACACCTTAAATATCCTTTATATAGCTTAGAAATAGGCTTTGAGGGGTTCGGTGTGCTAAAATAAACTTTTGGGTCATTCAGGGACTAAAAGTGTCAAAAAGTGCACAAGTTTGCATTTTCGCGCATAACTTACGTTCTGAATACATCCGGACATCCAAAAATTTATGTAAGCACTATAATATTTTATTTTAGTGTTTGGCATAAGAAAAATCCATTCGTCACGCATTTTGGATCGTTTTTCGCACTTATGCGCATTCCGTCGTAATTAAGCGAACATCGCGTTCGTACGACCAAACGAACCGACATCCGAGATATTTTTGAGCATGTTTTGAGTCCCCTATACTTTAACTTCATTTTAGAGCCTTGAAATGAGGTTAACGGGGTTCAAACGCATCGAAAAAGGCCTTAAAACACCACAGGGACCAAAACTGTCAATTTTGAAACTTTTCTGAAGCTGGTGCATGGTGGCGTAGCGCGACTGCATAGGGCCTTTACCGTCGCGCTACGCGAGCACCTTATCTGGGCAGAAATATCAGTTTTGCACTTTCGGGACCAGATTCGATGTATAAACAGCTGTTTAATTCACAACCACACATTCTAACATGCTTAGTCAGCTGATAAGGATGGAATTTAGGCACCATAACTTTCCGACACTTGTACGGATACGATTAAGGCACGATATTCGACAAGCGATCTTAACGGTTCGGGTATTCCTATAAATACCCATCCACCCCCATTGCTAAAATCACTAGAATCTTGATCTTAGGAACTCTAAGTTGAAACCATTGTTTCATACCTGAGATTCTTGGATCGAGATTAGCATTCGGGGACCCTTCGTAAGTATTCTTTCGTTCTTTTATTGCTTTTCGAGTCTTTCGATTCTGAAAGTCAAACTTTGTTTGACTTTCTACATTGACCAGTTATGGTCAATGCGAAGTTCGTTTGAACTTCGCAACATGAGTGTAATCACGTTGGTTATAGTCCCTTGGGACTATGCCCACTGATTACCACGTTGTCTAGGGTCGTAGGGTAGGCGATCTAATAAATCGCCTATACCTTCGAACCTGACCCAGTTTGGTCAATCATTAGGATCCGACCAAATACATTAGGTGACCCTAGTATAGGGCATAACCTTCCGAGGTTATACCCTATGGTCACATCGTTTAAGTAGTTGTATGATAGGTAGTTTATATGCCTTAGGTAAATTACCAGAATACCCTTTTCATGTATAATTGGTAATTAAGCATATGTAACCTAAACTTTTGTCACATAACTGATTATGTAACATGTTTAGGCATATAACACTTGTCATAGGACTAGTTAGGCGGTCCGAACGCGTTTCACGCGAACGACGCGTTAAAGTAGCATAAGCTACCTAAACGGGTCGTAATGGGTCGTAAACACTTAGGTTAAGTTTCATTTAGTATGTAGGCTTTGTTAAACCAAATGACACGAGTCTCTACACTCGTTTGGTTTACCAACCCTAATGCTACCCGATCTTCCGAATTAGGTCCGGTTTATTAATGTAGTTACCTATAGTAGGTGCCGTTTGATTCCGTGATCTCTAGCTTTGCTTGGTGGTTATCCTAGGACTTCTGAGCAATCTCAAGTGAGTACATAGACCCCTCTTTTACTGTTTTCCAAACTGTTTTGGGGTGGAACACATGTGCCTACTTGTTACTTTCATGCTTTCCATGTTTTCACATCATATACATGCTATGTTCGTTAGTACATTATAGTACATGATTTCACCGTTTTACATTACATTTTATGCTATGTATGTCCATTGCGTGCATACTTAGTACATTGTTTTACATTTACATTTTATGCTATGTATGTCCATTGCGTGCATACTTAGTACATCGTTTTCATCACATGCTTACATTTTGTTATAACAATACCGTATAGATGTTCGTATCAGTATAGCATGCATTTACACAAAACATAGCTTTGATTTAAACCAAGTTTTACTTCAATACTATGTTCTTGTGCATATGGTTTAGTGATATTTATCACTAGCCATACAGATCAGTTTGGTTACACATTACATGATTTACATTGATCATGCATTTACACATTACATGATTTACATTGATCATGCATTTACACATTACATGATTTACATGAACATTTTACATCTTGATGGTTTGGTTTGATTAAGTGATTAAGTAACGATGCGTGTGTAATATGATACAAGCATGGTGGATACGCCGCTGGTACGTCCTATATATAAGTGTTTGTATGGTATTACATATTGTATCGTTATTTGAATTATTTCAGTTTGATACATATAACATTTTATACAAATAACATACTTTTCACAATACATTGTTTTACAAGCAACTTATCTTATACAAACTCAGTTTACATGGTTATTCATTTAACCATACATTATTCACTTATTTATACATATCATCTGAACTCATTGTTTTTCAAATGATTTACAAGACAAAGCAAATTACAAGGTTCATGACTAAACATTTTCACAAAACATAAGTCATGAAACCTATTTTCACAAAACCTATGTATCTCACAGGCATTTTTATGCTGACGTACCTATTTTCACATGTGTTTTTCAGGAGCTGTTGCATAAGATGATCAAGATACACATAGGCAGACTTGGGCTTTAGTGACAATAAAAGATGCAAGACTAGTTAATTATGTTGTATTTCTTTGTTTGTTAAGACATTGTAACACTTTTAATCAATAAAACGAAACTTCAATTGCCATGGATTTGAAACAATTAATTCTGTTACAACACTCCCCGACATTTTTGCCACGTTTTGTATGTTCTACGTGGTCGGGGTGTGACACTAAGTATACCAATTTCACATCATGGGTCCTTATTAGTGTCATGTCATTCATAACGTGTTCTCGGATTCCTCCGAGACATAACAGATATCGTTCAAGCAAACACATAAGTCACACATGTTGTTAGGGTTTTCGCGCAATTAAAGTGTTAAGTGTGCTTTACAGTTTTGGACCGTTTAGGGTGTACCTGGTTTCGTAATGGGTATCACAACATTACATGCTATTTACTGATTAAAATGATGGTTATAATCAGATTAGTGCAGTTTTTGTGTAAGTTACATAAATCATGCGATTTCACGTATTTTACAACACATAAAGCACCAAGTACAACATGCAAAGCTAGTAAACTTTATGACAAAGTTTTATACCATTTTAACACTTCAAATATTCATATTTTAGTGTTTAGGGCCTGATTAAAAATTGTCTTTATCAAATCATATTCAAATCATCATTTCTTGATCATATTCAACATGCATGTCCAAGTATGTGCATCTAATGCACCCATATCATATCATCATCCTACATGATCTTAAATGCAATTTATTTCATGTTCATATAAATCACAACATGTTCATTACATTATCTTCTAATCATGTTTACATAAGTACAAACATTCTTACATTTATGAACATGTGACAAAACTTACATGCATGCATACATACATACATATACACGACATGTATACATACATATATGAACTTCCAAAAGTTCACTTTTTCACATATCCATCTCAAATCACAAAACCCTTTTTAGAACATTCTTTTATGACACCTTTTTGATTCATGCATGTAATAATCTTTCAAGAATCATGTCAAACAAGAATCTTTCAACAAAATCAAAACACAACTATATACACACACTCATACAACTTTCGGCCATACATGCATACATACACACTTCCATTTTACTTTATTTAAAATCTCATTCATTATTAGTTTCATGTTTGTGATTAATTCCAAGTTCAAGAGAAACCTTCCAACATCACTATTATCACCAAGAATCAAGAATATGATTTTGAAAATAAGTTTATACCTTTCAAGATTTTGGTGGGTTTTGACAAGATTTTTGATGTTTGGAGCTTGTTTCACCTTGAAAACACCTTTGGATCTTCAAAACACCTTGAAACCTTCTTGGTATGGACTTAGATCTTCAAGAACAAGTTTGAAAATGAAGATGGAGGTGTGCAAGATGGTGTTTGGCCGGGAGTTTTTAGAGAGAGAGAGAGAGTGAGATTGATTTCAAATGGTTTTCTTGGTAAATGAAAGATCTTGGAAGATTTTAAGTAAAGTTATAATGATGAGCACATTCTCTAATGCTTACACATGGAGGAGGAGAGAGAGAGAACACCCTCCCTAGCCACCACATGCCCATACACACACATATATATCGTATATGTATGCATATATATATATATATATATATATATATATATATATAAATTGTTGGCCAAAACTGGTATTTTACTGAATATTGGGTATTTTATCTAGCGTTTTAATCCCGTTTTAGTGCGTTTTAAATTATTTTTATCATTCTATAAAATAATCTCACTAAAATATTAATGAAATAATTACCAGTTGCCTTGACTAGCTACGTTGACAGTATTTTGTCAAATACGCGCGGTACGCGCTCAAACTCGAAAAATAGAGTTTCTTGGTGTTTTAATATATTTTTCCTTTCGGACATGATTAAAATTACCATTCTAATCATAACAGACTATTTTTAGGATTTTAACATTGATCGGGTGGTCACTGACGTTCGTTTCGCATTTTGTTTGTTATGCGATAAACGTTTATCTTATTATTGCCAACATTATTTTTATCAAAGTTTGGATTTACCAACACATCAAATATCACATATAAGCATCAATATCAGTCAAATACAACCTTTTTATTTATTCATGACACGTGTTACATTTGTACGGTACAACCTAAATAGTCGGGTGTCACATAACGCGTATGTTTGTAAGACTTTGTATTTGTAAATTTTGTGTTTGTAAAATATAAGTTATGAGTTAAAAATGTAAGGAAATCAAGATTGCTAATGTTTAGCTAGGACATTAACATGTGTGATGACATAGGAAGCATCCAAACCTAGGCGAATTTTATCCATCGATTCACAACTGTGACCCAAAAGCACTCTATGGAAAATGTGGGGGCGAAGAGTGAGGCTGCCAATACCTGCTAGATCTAACATTTGCTCTTTGGTCTAAGTTTAGATTAATGGTGCTTACGTATACCCTATTCGTGACATGATTTAATGTATCATTCCTTAGTTTAACATACCCTTTGTACATGTATTTTCCCAAAGTTTAGAAAACCAGAAAATATTAGTAAGCACGTTTCGAAAATACGCTTGTTTGAAAAACCGGTATATTTAACTAAATTCTTTCGTAAACCATTTGAGTTTATTGAAAATCACAAACCATTTGCGTTAGTTAAATTTTTTTGTAGAATTGTTTAGAATATATAACTTTTGTTCACCGAAAACCTTGTTTGTTTTTGCAAAACGTGCATCTCTTTCCACCCCAAAAACATTTAGAACATTGTAAAATCGTAAAAAAGTGGGGTTATGAACTCACCTTGATATCTTTATGCAAAGCTAGCAAAATGTGCATCCATAATGTCGTTTCCAAACGTGACTTGCTAGCGTGTAATCTATAACACGGAATAACTATAAGTTCCTAATAAAATTTTGTTGCTAAACTACGTGTCACCGAGCACTACCGAATCGCTAACCGAACTATTCGACGGTAAGTTGTTAACTTGAAAGAAACGAAAAAGTTATACTTGCTAAGTTTCGTTTATGTCGGTGAAAATTATTAAGGTTTGGAAGTACTTAGTTTTCAAGAGATTTAAAATATAAAAATATTTATACAAAAATATATAAATATATCGATAGTATCGCGTTAGTCGTCTCGAGAAGTCGTACGTGTATGTAACGAATATTTATATGAAAATAATATTTTTGCAAACTCGTACGTTGATATATAGTATGCCATTTAGGCGTTTGAAATAAATATATGTTGGTGCATATTCTATGACAACAGCTTAATAGTTTGATTATTTAGTCTTCGGATATTTTGTAATGGGCTTAGCATATTGGTTAGTAAGTTAATTGTTGTAATGGGCTAGGAGAATGGCCAAGCCCAGTCCAGTCCAAAGCCTAGTATGCTAACATGGAGTATATAAACAAAGCTTTGCATTAGGGTTTAGGAATCACCTTAATCACTTTTTGATAGAATTCGTGAGAGACAAAGGCTTAGACGAATTTGGAGATCTTGATTGATTGTAATCGTTTGAAGATAATCAATAAAGATCGGGTTTATTGTGATTTCTGTTTCTACTCGTTTCTGTTAAAATCTGATCTAGAGGATTCCGCACTCTAGGTTGGATCGACGATTCTGTGAAGATCCATACAGATTAGGGGACCTACAATTGGTATCAGAGCATTAGGCTCTTGATTGGCTTGGTTCAGAATTGTTACCGTAGAAAAACTTGGTGTTTTGGACGTTTTTGGAGGTTGTTTTGAAGGTTTGAAGACTGTTTTAGGCTTCTGCTACTACATTTCGGACAAACAACAAGCATCTCGGATAGAAATCTTGCATCTCGGATCAAGAACTGGGTATCTCAGATCAAAAACAGTGCATCTCGGATCATCAGAGTTGCATCTCGGATCATAAGTGTGTATCTCAGATCAAGAAGGTAGCATCTCGGATCAAAAAGTTTGCATCTTGGATCAAGTAGGTTGCATCTCGGATCAAAAAGTTTGCATCTCAGATCATCAGTTTGCATCTCGGATCAGAAGGTTGCATCTCGGATCATCTTGGATCATCAAACTGCATCTCGAACTCATCATGAACCATCTCGGATAACCATCTAGGATATGGACTGTTTGAATACTGTATCGGATTACTATCTCGGACCATCTAGGATAAGGCATTTTTTGTTCACAGTATCGAGACGAGTTTACCCGTAAAATTTAGTGATTACATGTTCAGACATTTTTAATTGTTTTAGCGAACCGGTTTTGATATAAATCTCTGAAATGGCCTGTTAGAGAGGTTTGACTTGGATTTTGAATCAGGTTTACCAAAATCCTTTTGATACCTTTAGCTGCATGTTTAGAATGGGGAACATGGAACATAAAGATGCAACTATAAATGTTTCGCCACAACTGATGCAAGTTTCACAATATGCTGATTGGAAAGAGAAGTTTGAGGTATTTGTGAAAAGTTAAGATACTAAAATGTGGAGTTGTATGATTGATGGGTACATTGCTCCCACACGACGAGTTAACGGGAGAATTCTAGTGAACTCTTATGAGAAGATGGATGAATCTGAGAAACGGTTGTTTGATGCTGAGAAGAAAGTTGTAGCAGCGATAAAGATGTCCTTGCCATTTGGAATAAAATATACATTTAATAGATATGGGACTTCTAGAGAGTTGTGGGAAGCTTGGGAAAAACTATATCATATTTCTTCAAGATCGAATACATGTGATCAAGTATTGGTAGCTGAGATTGCAGTTTTGAAGATTGGAGTAGTAGTTGCTGAGCTAGAAGAGAAGAAGAAAGCTGATGACGAGATTGCTAAGAAGAAGGATGCAAAGGTGAATGATGTGAATAGACTTACAACAGAGGTGAAGGTAACATCAGAATCTGTAAGTCATACGTGTCTTAATTGCACTGAACTACAAGGTAAAGTTAACTACTATCGGAGCAAAACAAAAGAATGTAGCTTTTTTAGAAAATTTAAAAGAGTCAAATGTTCTTTTGATTAACAGAGAGTCAAATTGCTTTAATAAACTCAAATCAAATGAATAGGAAATTAGCAGTTTAACAAGAAAAGTCAATGAACATTTACGGATCATTGATTTGGCCCGTGAAACTGTGAAATAAAAGACTAACGAGCTTTCGAAAAAGTGCACAGAATGGCTGATGCGCAAGCCAAAATTGTAGAACTTCAGGGTAAGTTAGACAAATTTGGAAAATCTTCGTTAGTTAGGACTCATATTCAAGAAAATTTGGAAAAGAGTAATGATAAAATAGGAGTGGGGTTTAGTAAAGCTTCATCTTCAAAAAATGAAGACTACTCCTTTTTACCAAATGAAGATGAGCTAATTGATTTTGTACCCACTTCACAAGGAGTAGTAGATCCGATAGTTGTGGACTTGCCAAATAGTCCAGTTTCTTTGAAAGAATCTGTTGGGTCTAACAGTACACCTCATAAATTGGATGAGGATACTGAAGATGAAAAGGTCAAAACATTTAAAAAGGGATCGGATAAAAAGAAAGGTTATAAGAAAAGATCTTGTTTTAAATGTCACAACAAAGGGCATGTGGCGAGTTGTTGTCCTTTAAAGAAAGGTAAGCAAAAAGTTGTTGAGATTAAGGATGGGAATCAGGTTGGGTTAAACAATAATGTAAAATCAAGTGGTCAGACAAATCAACCTAGATTTCAACCTAAACCGTCAACATCGGGAAGATTTGATAGGCCAAGAAGCAATTCTACAACAACAAATCTTGTTAGTGGTCAATCAAATCAGTCTCAAAATAGAAATTTTGGATATCAAAATCGATACTAAACTTCTGGTGATCGAAATTTTCAATAAAGATATGGATACATGAGTTTTGGTAACTCAAATACTCAACATAATCCAAAATTTTTCCAAAGTTCAAGTTATGGTAATGCGAGAAGAAGGTATCAAGATAATAATTTTCAAAGGTTAGAAAATCTGAAAGTTTATTGGAACTCTCGCGATCAAAGACCTAGTGGAAATTATAAATCTTGTTCAACAACAGGGAATGTGACAACTGTGCCTACAGTTATCACAAACCAATCCCGAACAATTTCGTAAGCAATAAAACCTTGTGTTTTATCTATTGGATTGTGTAATTATTAAATTTACACAATATCAATCTTTGTTCAAATTCGAACTCTTAAACATTCTCTGGAAAGTTATACGTAAACTGTTACGTACACGTAATCAGTTTAACGCAACGTATGCTCTGGAACAATGACATAAGCTAAACATACCTTAAATATCCTTTACATAGCTTAGAAATAAGTTTGGAAGGGTTTGGTATGGTAAAAACAAGTTTATTCAATCACATGGACTATTTGCGACAAACTGCAAAAGTCTGCCAATTCTCGTCGCGATGTACACTCCAGAACAGGCCAATTCTAGGGGCCTATTTTGCCAAAAACTGAAAGTTCTGGTCTGAACAAGCTGGTGGCCCGCGAGAGAATTACCTGACTAGGTCGCGACCCGCGAGAGCCTTCAGACTAGAAGCTTCAAAACAGCTTCCTAAGGTGTTTCCTACTATTTTCAAGCCTAGTTTTTGGACCTTGTGGGCTATTTTGTGTATCCTCCAAGGCTTTCAATTAAGTCCACACACTTGGCATGATCATATGCTTCCTTGGTGACCAAACAAACACATGGCATGATCCTAAAGATCCAAGAACACTATAAATACATGGCCTCATTCATTCTTCAAACTTGCTCATTTCCATTCTTCTTCTCTCTAAGCTCTAATTGAAGGCTACCACATTTGTTGGAGGCTTCCTAACTGAGTTTTCTAGTCATCTTTTCATCCTAGAACACTTGTAAGTGTTCTTCCTAGTCTTGTTTATTTATTTTTAGCTATTTCAAGCTGAAAGTCAAACACTGTTTGACTTTCGGCTTTGACCATTAATTTGTCAAGACAAAGTTCAATTGAACTTTGCAACGTGATCGTAATCACGATGGTTATAATCCCTAGCGATTATACCTACTGATTACCACGTTTACTGGTCGTAGTGACGAGTCAAAGTTTCGGTCAAAATGCACGTTTATGTGCATTTTACGACGGAACTATTTTCGGGTATCAAAACACCCAAATCAGTTTTCTAACTTAATTAAACATGTTTTAACATGTTTAACTCGTCACTTCTAGTTTAGTGCTTATTTAGGGTTATAAGTCAAGCGGTCTTGACTAGCCTAGTTAAACATGTTTTAACATGTTTAACTCGTCATTCTAGTTTAGTGCTTATTTAGGGTCGTAAGTCAAGCGGTCTTGACAACCGCTTAGACTTTCGAACGCGACCTGTTTGGTCAATCATTAGGATCCGACCAAACACATATTGTAACCATAGTTGTATAGGGAATAACCTCCAGATGATATATCTTATGGTCACTTTGTTTGGTTAGTTATTTGATAGGTTGTTTATATGCCCTTTAAAAATGACCAAAATGCCCTTTTTGCGCATAAATTTATTTTTAACATATGTAATCAAATTTTTGACATCTAAACTAATATAATAACATTTTTAAACATATTTGGGCATATAGGACTTATCAATTGACATATATAACCATCCGACCTTATATTTACGCAAACGACACGTTAAAGTAGCATAAACTACCTTAACGAGTCGTAATGGGTCACAAGCTCTTAGGATTTCATTATAATCAGAATGTAAGTTTATTAAATCATGCCATATGAGTTCCAATACTCATTTGACTTATAGAACTTCATTATATCCTATCCGCCGATTTAGGATCCGATTATTAACATAATTACCCATATTAGGTGTCGATTGATTCCTTGATTCCCCGAGCTTTGTAGTTCACTTGATTCAAGGATACTTTGCAATCCCAAGTGAGTACATAGACCCCTCTTTTCCTTTTTGCAAATATTTTGGGGTGAAACACTTGTGCTTATTTGTTACTTTCATGCTTTTCATGACATATGCATGCTATGTTCACCTAGTACACATATAGTACATGATTTCAATTATGTTTTGCTATGTATGTTGACAGAGCATTCTAGCACATCAATTTCAAGGATACTTTTTCTACATATGTTGACTTATCATATGAGCACATTGATTTACATTACGTTTGCGGCATATGTTGACTTAGCATATGAGCACATTGATTTGCATTACATTTTGCTTCGCATGCCTAGCACATTGATTTCAATGACCCATTTGCTTCATATGTTGACTTAGCATATCTAGCACCTTGATTTCATGAACACTCTACTTAGTATGTTGACTTAGCATACTTAGGACAAGGTTTACAAAGACATTTTACATGATATGCTTACATTGATTATGACATTTTGGTATGTTAAACGAGATAAGACACATTCATTAACATTATGCCGACTGGTAGTATGTATGGTTTACCATAGGTTTGATAACCTCATTCCTGCTTCCTATTTTGTTTGGAAGTATCCATCTGAGGAATGACAGAACCCATTGAACATTGATAAACCTTTGTCTTTATAAGGGTTTATCCGACAGACGACAAGGCTTGAATGTATTCGTTAACAAACCTGATAATTGTGCATAAAAATAAAAGCAATTGTGACATCCGTGCTTGTGTAATCATTTTATAGACTCTGAATAATACAATATTAATAAAACAGTGTGTTTTGATCCCAATGTTTATTATTTATGTTTGATTTTATGCACATGTTGATTTTTGATCGATTCTGAACTCTATATCACTTTCTGGAGAGTTATACGCAAACTGATGCGTAAACGTAATCAGTTTAATGCAACAAACACTTCGGAACAACAACATAAACTTAACATACCTTAAATAACCTTTACATAACTTAGAAATAATTTCAGAAGGTTTGGTATGGCAAAAACAAGTTTATTCGCTCACAGGGACTATTTGCGTCAAACTGCAAAAGTCTATCGTTTCTTAAGTCAACATACAGTCCGGAATATGATCATAAGCTAAACATACCATAAATAACCTAAACATAGCTTAGAAATAAGCTTTGAGTGGTTCGGTGTGCGAAAACATGCTTATATGATCTTTTAGGGACTAAAAGTGTCAAAAACGGCGTAAGTTAGCATTTTCGCGCATATCTTGCGTTCTGACCACATCTGGACATCCAAAATTTTTGTACACACTAAAATGTTTTTATTTTAGTGATCGCCATGAAAAAATACCATTCGTCGCTTAATTTGGTTCGTTTTCGCGTCCGTTTGAGTTTCGTCGTATTTTAACGAACAACGCGACCGTACGACCAAACGAGCCAACATCCGAGAGTTTTCCGAGCACATTTTGAGTCCTCTAAACTTTATTGACCTTGTAGAGCCTTGAAAATAGCTTAACGGGGGTCAAAAGGGGCTGAAATGAGCTTAATACATGTGCAGGGACCATTTGTGCAATTCTGCCAAAGATGGCTATACGGGCCGCATAAGCTTACCCTACATGCTTACGCGGGCCGCCTGAGAACCCCCAGCGACATAAAATTTGTTTCAGCTGCTGTTTTGCAAGACCAGGCCCTTGTATGCAATATTTCTTGTTTGGGGACCAAGTTAACACCTTCCCAAGCATAATTATCTGTCACTAAACACTTGTAGGGCTGTGATTTATTGCTTGTTGGCCAAACAACCACATGTAATGATCTTACAAGTTCATGACAAGTATAAATAGCTTGGTCCATCAACTCAATTCCTTGCTTATTCTCTCATTTCTCTTCTCTACATCTGCTTTGGAGCTTCCTAATCTGATTTGGGAACTTGTCTTCTTTGTAGAAAAGATAGCAAGGACTTTAGTGAGCATTCTTTCATTCTTTTTATTGCTTACTAGTTTAAAAAGTCAAACAGTGTTTGACTTTCAGTTTGACCAGTCAATGGTCAACGCAAAGTCCGGTTGAACTTTGCAACGTGATTGTAATTACGCTGGTTATAATCCTTAGTGATTATACCCGCTGATTACCACGTTAACTAGGTGTAGTGACGAGTCAAAGTTTTGGTCAAAATGCGTTTTAGCACGCATTTTGCAACGGAATTATTTTCGGGTATCAAAACCCATTGTTTTGATACCAAATCGGTAGGTTAAACATGTTTTGACATGTTTAACTCGTCACTAATAGTTTGGTGCTTGTTTAGGGTCGTAAGGTAAGCGGTCTAAACAACCGCTTAGAATTTCGAACCCGACCCGTTTGGTCGATCATTAGGATCCGACCAAGCTTACCTAGTGATCATAGTTATATAGGGAATAACCCCTGAGGTTATACCTTATGATCACATAGGATTGGTTAGTCTTTTGCAAGTTAGCTTGTATGCCCATAGGAAATGACCAAAACGCCCTTTTGAAACATAAATCCGTATTTGGACTATGTGAATATATTTTTTTGACATATAATCTGATTTAGTAACATGTTTAGGCATAATTGGGCATGTAAGACTCGGCATAACACATAGTTAACCATCCAAACGGGTCAAAAGCACTTAGTTAGATTTTCCAATCAGAATGTAGGGACTATTAAATCATACCATATGAGTTTAAATACTCATTTGATTTATAGAACCTCATTCTATCCTATCTCCCGATTTAGGAGCCGATTACTAACATAGTTACCTATAATAGGTGCCGTTTGATTCCGTGATACTTGGAGTTAAATTGGTCTTATTCTCAAGACTAATTAGCAATCCCAAGTGAGTACATAGTTCCCCTCTTTTACCGTTTTCAAATACTTTGGGGTGATTCACATGTACATATTTGTTACTTTCTTGTTTTACATGCTTTGTGACATAAACATGCTAGTTTCACTTAGTACATATTTAGTACATGCTTTCACTATGTTTTGCTATGTATGTTAAGCATGATAGCACATTGTTTTATTACACATTTGTTACATATGTTTACTAAGCATATGTACGCATTGTTTACATGACATTTCTGCTATGTATGTTTACTGAGCATGCTAGCACATTGTTTTATATGAACATTTCTACTAGGCATGTTTACTTAGCATACCTAGTACATGGTTTTCATAGCATGCTTACATTGGTTATGACATTTGGTGTGTTTAATTGGGACAATAATACATTCATTAACATTAGCTACGCCGCTCGGTAGTATGTAATGGTACCATAAGAATTGACAACTCCCGTTTCTGACTTCCTAGGTTTGTTTGGAAGTTGGGAATGACAGAATCCGACTACATAATTTAGATAAACCTTTAATTTGTTTAAAGGTTTGTCGCCACAGTCGCAAGGCTTGAATGTATGCGATTAACATTACTGCATAAATGTTTGTAATCATAAAGCATTGTTTTCTGCAAAACATGACATTTGAATTAAACTTAGGTTTACTCAAAAACATTGTTTTGTACATTTTCCTACGGGGTTGAGTAGATTCTTTTATTCACCGTACATGACATATGTTTCTCATTGGCATTATTACATAGTTTAAGTAGATGTCTTCCTACTTGCTATGCATTTCATTGGTTATACATAATACATGCTACACATGACATAAAACATTGTTTATGCATAAACATTTTGACATTAAACATAACGTTTTGTTGGGAAATGATAAGTGACTTATGTAACGGGGCTATGTGCTATACAATAAAAGCTTGGTGGATACGCCACTGGTACTTCCTATATATAAGTGCTTTTATTGTATTACACATTGTTGCGTTATCTAAGCCACTTGACAAAGACATAAAACATTTTTACAAGAACACGACATTTTTATACAAAGTACATATTTTATACAATTCACTTTTACTTAGTTATTTATTTAACCATGCATATTTCTTTTATATCATTTGATTTTCGTCTCGATTTTCACATGATATTATAAAAGAAAACATTTTACAAGGTTCATGACTATTTTTGTTAAACACATCTTTTAAACTACAAGTCATGAATCCTGCATAAACAAAACCTATGTATCTCACAGGCATTTTTATGCTGGCGTACCTATTTTTACATGTGTTTCAGGTGCTGATGCATGATGATGTTTGTGCTGCACTTAGGCGGACTCGGGCCTTAGTGACTTAAAAGACAGTTATTTATGTTATATTTAGTTTGAACTAAAAAACAATGTAAACTTAATTCAATAATACATAACTCTAATTACCATGGTTGTTGAAACAATGATTCTGTTACAACACTCCCCGGCGTTTCCGCCACGATTTGTTGTTTTAACGTGGTCGGGGTGTGACAGAAGAGTTGGTATCAGAGCCAATGGTTATAGGGAATTAGGTTATTAGCAATGCTTTGACCTAGAATATAACTTTCTAGGACCCTAACACAAGTTTACTTGTCTTTAGATTTTAAAACAATACCTGTCACCTATCCTTAGGTGATTACCAAAACATGAACACAAATTTCCAAAATGATTTTGAAATCAATCATCTATCCTTAGATGATTTCTTTTGGTCTTGTACCATCCAAATTTTCAAAATCTCGTCAAAGTTTGGGTCTAAATAATGTGAACACGTGCAAACTGGAAGAGTGAATGCCTGTACCCTGAGTTTTCTGTCTAAGGCTAGAGTGTTCGTACAAATCCGCAGTATCGGACCAGTCACTCTTACCTGGGAACTCTTGGGGTGAGTATTCACTTATAGGCGAGCATGTCTTCAGTGATACATTATTATGACCTATTTACTTTGATTTGTCACTGTGTGTCGTTTGTTTGCTTTGTGGTAACAAACAAATGACCACCATCCATGCATTTTGTCGATTTTATTGATATCTCATTTCTTTCATCACGTCATCTCACTCGTTTTCTCTCATGTTTCCTCTTTTAGAATGTCTCCTCGACGCAAAAATCCGCTATCAAATGCCGAACTGGCAGAAATCATCGCGCAGCAAATGGCTGCTGCGTTCCCCAATATCATTGCTCAATGGAACCAAGCCAACAATAACAATAATGCACCTGCTCCGTGCAATTTCAAAAGTTTTAACTCGGCTAAACCACTCAAGTTTAGTGGTTCTGAGGGAGCAACTGGGCTCCTACAGTGGTTTGAGAGTCTTGAGAGCACCTTTCGCCATGTTCAGTGTCCCAATAACCGTAAGGTTGAGTTTGCGTCAAGTGTATTTCAAAAGAGGGCTCTTACCTGGTGGAATGGGGTAATGAGAGACCGAGGTGCTGAGGTTGCTTTGGGTCAGACATGGGAGGAACTTAGGGCTCTCATGATGAGAGAATTTTGTCCTCGTCACGAGCAGAGGGCACTTGAAAATGAGTTCCATGATTTGAAGCAAGACAGTGGTGAGCACCGGGCTTACACTGATAGATATGAGGAGTTAAGCTTGCTATGTCCTACAATGGTCACGCCTTTGGATAAGGCTATTGAAAAATACATAGACAGTTTGCCAGATCCTGTTCAGGATATTGTCACTGGTAGTAACCCTACAACCGTCCGACAGGCCATTGAGCTTGCTGCAACCCTTACTGAATCACAAGTTAAGAAGGGTAAACTCCACAGAAAAGGTGACAAGAAGCAGAAACAGTCTGATAGTACCAAGGAGAACAAGGGCAAGAAGGCTGCTGAATCTTCAAAGAAATCTAGGAAGCGTAAGGCTTCCAAGAATTTCGCTGTCACTGCTCAGACTAATCAGGCTGCTCCTAATCAGGCAGCATAGAATCAGGCTGCACAACCTGCTGCCAAGAGGCAGTATGCGGGAAATGCACCTCTGTGCAACAGATGTAACAGCCACCACCAGCCACAGTTGCAATGCCGCATCTGCACGAATTGTGGCAAGTCTGGTCATCTTGTAAATACCTGCCGTTTTGCTCCTAACCAAAATCAGGCAGCTCAAAACCAAGCTGTACAAAACCCTGCCCAGAATCCTGCACGACCTCATTTTCCGCCTGGTTCGTGTTACAATTGTGGGGATCTGACCCACTACAGGAACAACTGCCCGAGGTTGGCAAACGCAAATCAGGCACCGGCTCGTGGTAGAGTTTTTAATATGAATGTAAATGAGGCTCGCGTAGATAACGAAGTGGTGAACGGTACGTTCCTTGTTAACAACCATCCTGCTTCTGTTCTATTTGATTCGGGTGCCGATAAGAGTTTTGTGTCCTTAGCTTTTGAGCCTTTGCTTTCGATGACTAGAACAAAACTAGGAAAGCCCTTGACAGTAGAAGTAGCTAGTGGTCGACCCGTTGTACTTGATTCCGTTCTTCGAAACTGCCAATTAAACCTTAATAACCATCTTTTCCCTATCGACCTCACACCGATGCAACTCGGGAGCTTTGATGTTATAGTGGGAATGGATTGGTTAGCCAAGTACCATGCTGAGGTGGTTTGCTTTGAGAAGATCGTCCATATACCGCTTTCGACTGGTGAGATCTTAGAAGTTCGTGGGGAGAAACCTGTTAAACTCATGTCTTGTACCCAAGCCCAAAAATACCTACGAAAGAAATATGTCGCTTTCTTGGCACATGTTGTTGAGGATAAAGACAAGGGTAAGACTACCCAAGACATCCCTGTTGTTCGGGATTATCCTGAGGTATTTCCTGAAGACTTACCTGGATTACCCCCTGTACGCCAAGTTGAGTTTCGCATTGATCTTATACCTGGTGCAAATCCCATTGCTAAGTCACCTTACCGTCTTGCATCGTCTGAGATGCAAGAGTTATCTAAGCACCTTCAGGAGCTATCTGACAAAGGATTCATCCATCCGAGTTTTTCCCCTTGGGGCGCTCCTGTCCTATTCGTGAAAAAGAAAGATGGATCTTTCAGGATGTGTATCGATTATCGTGAGCTTAATAAGCTTACCATCAAGAATCGATATCCCCTACCTCACATTGATGATCTCTTTGATCAGCTACAGGGCGCTACTTGCTTTTCAAAGATAGATCTGCGTTCTGGGTATCATCAACTTCGAGTTCTCGAAGAAGATATTCCCAAGACAGCTTTTCGTACGCTCTATGGTCATTATGAGTTTACTGTTATGCCTTTCGGCTTAACAAATGCTCCTGCTGTCTTCATGGACTTGATGAATAGGGTTTGTAAGCCTTATTTGGACAAGTTCATCATCGTTTTCATTGATGATATTTTGATCTATTCTAAGACTCGAGCTGATCATGAACAGCATCTTCGTCTTACAATGGAGCTTCTAAAGAAAGAACAGCTTTTCGCCAAATTCTCCAAGTGTGAATTTTGGCTTAAGGAAGTTCAGTTTTTGGGGCACATCGTCAAAGAACAAGGTATACATGTAGATCCCGCCAAAATCAGTGTGATTAAGGATTGGGATACTCCTACTACTCCTACCGAGGTTCGATCATTTCTTGGTCTAGCGGGTTATTACCGCCGTTTCATTGAGAACTTCTCCAAAATTGCGGTTCCTCTCACTTCTTTAACTCAGAAGAGCAAACCTTTTGAGTGGGGACCCAAACAGGAAGAAGCTTTCCAGACCTTGAAACAGAAACTTTGTGATGCACCTATTCTATCTTTGCCCGAGGGTAACGACGATTTTGTCGTGTACTGTGATGCATCCAACTTAGGCCTTGGCTGCGTTCTTATGCAAAGAAACAAAGTCATAGCTTAGGTTCGTTCCTGTTGATATAGGGTTAGGGTTTATCGGTCCTACTGTTTTGCAGTTACCTATATTTACCTGTTTCCCTATTTTGATTCGTGAACAGCCATTTGATATAGTGCTAGATTAGGGTTTGCATGCGTTTGTAGTTTTTTCTGGTCCTTTCGGATAACTTGTGTTTTTGTTTGCATGGAGAGTGGTTCTGATGGTGTACCGGTTGATCTTAATCAACAGTCTTTGAAATCTGATGGGGGAGCAACAGGATCTCGTGGTATTGCTTTGAGAATTACGAGTGTAGATGGGAATCCTATGATGCCTAGGAGAGGGTTATACTCGACGTCTGGGTCCTCAATTCTGGACGGCTTGTCTAAGATCTCTATACCTGTTAGTGAGCAGTAGGTGAAGTTTCCAACCTTTGCTGATTACCGTAAACCGACGTCTAATAATAATGTTAAAGAGTCTGATGTGCATGGGGAAGGTATCAATAACCGAGGAGCTGATGTGGGTATTGACGGGGGTATTGATGGGGATGAGCAAAGTGTGAAATCGGTTCAAGATATCAATCCAGGTGATAATGTTAAGCAGCCGATGTCGTATGCTGAGTTGGTCGTCAATCGGAAGGAGATCAAGGTAAACTTTCGAAATCTAGCTAGTACTGAGAGTCATCAGGATTGTGATATAGTGTTGCCTAAGGAGTCGGTCAGGGTGATTCAAGAAAAGCTGGCTAATACTTTGTTTGGGTATTTCTTGGGTGATCGTATTGCTTATCCGGTAGTCGAATATTTTGTAAGAAACAACTGGAAAAAACACAGGATACAAAAAACTATGATGAATGCTCATGGATTCTTTTTCTTCAAGTTTGCAACTCATGAAGGTATGTTGAATGCTCTTCAGGAAGGTCCTTGGATAATTAGATCGCAACCTATTTTTCTTAGTGAATGGTTTCCAAACACCAAATTGGAGAAGAAGGAGGTTAATAAAGTGCAAGTTTTGGTGAAAATACATGATGTGCCTATAGCAGCTTATACGGAGGATGGCCTGTCACACCCCGGCTTTGCGGAAGCGTGGTTAATTTAGTGTGACTTCTTAATACCATAGCTTAATCATAACAAAGCTATATGATATTAAAACCATGCAAGATCATCCATAGATTTAAGTTTTAAAAACGAAGTAACATAACATTGTCTTAGGGACTACAACACCATAACATAAAACATTGTTTTGAAACACATAAACATCAACATGAATAAAACGCAGTTTAAGATTTGTGACTCGTCCAGGAAAAAGTCACATTTCCTAAACCGGGATGACCTCGGAACCCATATGCAGAGGGAAGACACAACATACCGCGCCAGATCTTTAATTCCCTGAAATACATGTAAGTTGAAAAATCAACAATAATGTTGAGCGAGTTCATGTGTAAGTGAGTAAATAAACCTTTGTATGTATAAAAACCCTGGTATGTAGCAAATAAGGAAAAAAAGATCACCAATGGTTTGCAAGGCCATTGATATGTGTGAAGTGCAAGTAGGAAGACTCAAACCTAGCAGATTTATGCGTTGGGTACAAAGTCACCCCGAGGTCCGTTCTGTTTGGGCCTGGGGCTGGGCTCGCTACACCCAGATAGATCTACCGCTCCCGTCCCTCGGTCCTACCCTGAGGATTAATGGCCTCAAGTTTCTGCCTACCCACTCACATGATCTGAATAATAACCCTCCTTACGCTAACCATACCATGTAAGAATTATTCGTAATCATAGTAACATGTATTTCACCCCCGCAGTTTAGAAAACTGAAAACAGTTAGAGAAAAGGGGGACATGAACTCACAGTGGTGCGTCTCTACCAAGTATATCTCCTGATCAAGCAGCTGTGCGACGACCTACACGTACTAACTCTATTAGACGGATGGTCATGCCTTAGCTTAAGGTTTAAGTTTTTGGGAAATAGTTAGACAACTATTTCGTGTTTTTATTTGTAGATACTTGGTAATTATTCTCCTTCCCAAGGATGGGGGATTTAATACATGTGCGTTCGTATACCTTCAAAATATATTATTAATTCTCACTTAATATATTTTATTCCTAACTCCAAAATATAATCATTTTCCCAAAATAATACTTTGACAAAAATACGCGCTCATAAATATTTTCTTAACATGCGTAAGTTACGTTTTAAAGATCAGGTGGTAATAATTATACCGTTGTAACTTATTATTAATTATGAAGGCGTATGCATTATTTCTGGAATCATTAGTACTTGGTAATATTATTTTTACCCTAAAATAATATTCGTATATTTCACAAAATAATCATAAACATTTTACAAGTGATGCTATGAAAAACATATATTCTAAATATATATATTTCAGGTTTTATTTTGTGAAAATCCCACCTCCGACACTTTGTAAATAAAGATATGGCGAAATTTACGTTTTGAAAACAAGTCAAAAATATATTTACAACACTTGTAGTGAAAATATTCCCAAGTGTTAGGTTTTTAGAAAAATTTCGCCAGAGTTTCCCCTGTAACTGGAGGTGGCCACGCTTTCAAGCGTATCATTTTCTTTTAAGATTCAAATCAACAATTTTCTTATTCAACCAAAACAATATCCAAAGCATCAACTAGTCAAAATATATATAAATCGCAAAAATTACATGAACTTGAAGTTTATCAAAAAATATGAAGTAAATCCCATTACTTTTAGTGGATCTTTTGTATAAATCAATCCGGTTTCGTAAAAGCCTCGTTTTTAAAGAAATTCCATCTTTACAACTTCTTGTAAAATTTGACAAAACTAGTTCTTTGTCGAAACTTAGTGTTACACAAGTATTTACACACTTGTGTGTTTGCTAAAATCATTCTTGTTTATGAAAGATCCGTCTTTAAAAGTATGTTTTCTCTTGACACGTGGTCCTTTGAAAATACCGTTTGTAGATCCGTAGATCTACTAGTTTTGAACACTATTTCATTAGTAGAATCGATTTTACACAAGTTCATGTTTAATGTGTGGTAGAGTTTCATCATTTAACCCTTTGTACACTTAAACAAACTCTATGTCATGATCCATGTTCATGACCAATCCGGGTTAGACGATGATCCGAGCTACCACATCATAGATCGGCACTAAATAATCATAACAAGACAAGTCTTACAAGATTTACACAACAACATAGCTTTTATCCAACATTTTTAACATTTTAGTAAACTTTTAGCATGTCTTCTTGTATGTTCATAGATTTTAACCGACAAAGTTCTTTTTAACCACTTTAAAATAGATCGAGAGTGTGTTTAAAGCAACTTACTACTAGCTCGAGGCTAGGGAAGAAACTAGTCGAAGAATGAGTGGATAAAAGCAATAGGGTGAGGTCCTTCGCGTTCCGAATGCACCAAGCTTCCTCGTATGAGATCCTTAACACTTGTATAAGCTTGGAATGACAAGATCAAGATCGAAAGGTGGCGGTGGGGGTGCTTGTGTCTTCGGCCGAGAGTGAAAGAGAGGAAGAGAGAGTGATTTGTGTTGGTTAAGTGTGAAATGAGTATGATGTGCTAAGTCTTGATCTTATAGGCAATTCTCATGTTAATTGTCCAAGGGTTCATATGTCTAATAGATATTAGACAAAGATGATTTAAATAATCATCAAAGTACAAGGGGTGTCCCCCTTGGGGACGGTTCGGTTAGAGGGGGGGTCTATGGTTCCATTTCAACTAGATAGTTAAGCATTAGCTAGATAATTAGGAGGTTAACTTAGTTACTATCATGTAGTAAGTTGTAACGGGTGTTAGGGTACTCGGGGACCCTAACTGGCTTAGAAAAAGAGAAACAATGTAAATGGCAATATTTTTATGTTCCGGGTAAAGTCCGGTTGTTCGGTTGGATAGTGATCCGTTAAAGTGCTTAACAAAGCTTTAAAGTGTCGTTATTATTATTTTTAGTGACACAAGTTATTCCCGACACTTTGGAAAGTGTCTAGTAATGTTTTTCCTCATGTTTTGGCACTTTATTAGTTAGCTAAAAGCTGAATTGTTATTAAAGTGCTGAATTTTGTACCTAGAGTACGTTTTAGGCACATCCGGTCACTGTAATCTCATTCCTAGTGACGCAGTTCTACAACCTTATATCCCTACACTCACCACTAGTGTAGCAACTATCTCAGGTTCTTACAGGCCTTTGAGGCAGTACCTGCCTGGTGCTAGTTATGACAGCACGTTTAATAGGTTATCCGTTCATTGTGCTACTGTGCTTTTGGTGCATCAAGGTTGTCACAAAGCTGCTGTAAGCAAAACATGGAGTGACAACAAGTAAAGTATGATGCAAGTAAGTACATGTATCAGTATTCAAGTAGCATTTTATCCACAATTTCAAGTAAGCACAGTAATTAAGCAGTAATTAATTATTAATTAAGTCGTACGGATACCTGGTTTAGTGAGGGTTGTCACATTCTCCCCCCGTTAGAAAAATTTCGTCCCGAAATTTTAAGTTCTGCTTGTAGATGCAGGGTTCTTAGGAAATAAGTGGGGGTATTTCTCTTTCATCCGGTCCTCACGCTCCCAGGTGTATTCAGGACCATGTCTGGCATTCCAACGAACCTTGACGAGCTTGACACTGCTCCGGCGGGTCTTGTTTACTTTCCAATCTGTAACCTCAACTGGTTCTTCAACGAAATGGAGCATGTCGTCAACATGAATCTCGTCGGTGGGAATGACAACGGTATCTTGAGTTGGACTTTTCTTCAGGTTGGATACATGAAATGTATCGTGAACTCCATTCAGTTCAGCAGGTAGGTCCAGCTTGTATGCTACTAGCCCTATTCTTTCCAAAATTCTGAAAGGGCCAATGTAACGCGAATTCAACTTCCCACGCTTTCCGAAGCGGGCCACACCCTTCCAGGGTGAAACTTTCAATAAAACCATATCTCCAACTTGGAACTCCAAATGTTTCCGGTTTGGATCTGCATAGGCTTTCTGTCTTCCGCGAGCTGCTTCGATGCGTTTTCGAATCTGCGCAATCTTGTCTGTCGTCTCTTGGACGATTTCGGGACCAATAAGCTGCCTATCACCTGCGTCAGCCCAACATAGGGGTGATCGACACTTGCGTCTGTAAAGAGCTTCAAATGGCGCGGCTCCAATACTGGTGTGGTAGCTGTTGTTGTATGAAAATTCGACCAGTGGCAAATGCTTATCCCAGCTACCGCCCAAATCCATAACACATGCTCTCAGCATATCTTCCAAGGTCTGAATAGTCCGCTCGCTTTGACCGTCGGTCTGAGGGTGAAATGCCGTGCTCAGATTTAATTGTGAGCCAAAAGCTTCTTGGAAGGATTGCCATATCCTTGACACAAACCTTCCGTCTCTATCAGAGATGATCGAGAGAGGCACTCCATGACGTGCGACGATCTCTCGCATGTATATTTCTGCCAGTTTGCTGGTGTTATCCTTCTCTTTGATTGGCAGAAAGTGTGCGGACTTTGTTAGGCGGTCAACTATCACCCAGATAGTGTCATGGCCTCTTGGCGTTCTTGGCAACTTTGTAATAAAATCCATGGAGATTTGTTCCCATTTCCATTTAGGAATCTCAGGTTGTTGCAGAAGTCCTGAAGGCTTCTGGTATTCCGCTTTCACCTTAGCACACGTTAGACACTTGCTCACATAAACAGCAACATCGCCCTTCATCCTAGGCCACCAGTAATAATCCTTGAGATCTTGGTACATCTTATCCGCTCCTGGATGGATAGAGTACCGCGATTTATGAGCTTCATCAAAAACAACTTTCCTTAAACCACCAAACAGAGGAACCCAAATCCTTTTCTCAAAACATAACGTTCCTTCCTCGTTTGGTACTAATAGCTTCTCCATCCCACGAAGATATTCTTCCTCAAGATTTCTTTCCTTAAGAGCTTCTTTCTGCGCGGCACGAATGCGCAAGGAAAGATCGGTTTGGATAATCATTTCTAAAGCCCTAACCCTTATGGGCTTGATCCTCTCTTTTCGACTTAGGGCGTCGGCAACCACATTCGCCTTCCCTGGATGATACTTTATCTCGCAATCGTAATCATTTAACAACTCAACCCATCGTCTTTGTCTCATATTCAACTCCTTCTGGTTGAATATGTGTTGTAGGCTCTTATGATCTGTAAAAATTGTACATTTCGTACCATATAGGTAGTGTCTCCAGATCTTTAAAGCAAATATCACTGCGCCTAGCTCAAAATCGTGCGTGGTATAGTTCTTCTCATGTACCTTCAACTGACGTGATGCGTAAGCAATAACCTTCTGGCGTTGCATCAACACGCAACCCAATCCTTGACGCGAGGCGTCACAGTATACCACGAAATCGTCAATACCTTCCGGTAGTGATAGGATTGGCGCATTGCAGAGCTTATCCTTCAACAGCTGAAACGCTTCTTCTTGTTTGATTCCCCAATTAAACTTCTTATCTTTCTGGGTGAGGAGCGTCAATGATTGAGCGATCTTCGAAAAATCCTCAATGAACCTTCGATAGTAGCCAGCCAAACCCAAGAATTGTCGAATCTCGGTTGGCGTCTTTGGCGTTTCCCAATTCTTGATCGTTTCGATCTTGGTTGGATCCACATGGATTCCATCTCCATTTACCACATGTCCAAGAAATTGGACTTCACGTAGCCAAAATTCACACTTAGAGAATTTGGCATACAGCTGTTCTTTCTTCAGCAGCTCCAAAATAGCTCTTAGATGTTGTTCGTGCTCAGCCTTTGTCCTTGAATAAATCAAGATGTTGTCGATAAACACAATCACGAACTTGTCCAAGTACGGCTTGCAAACTCTATTCATCAAATCCATAAAGACTGCAGGTGCGTTTGTCAATCCAAACGGCATAACAAGGAACTCGTAGTGTCCATAACGAGTTCTGAAGGCTGTCTTCGAGATACTCTCCTCTTGTATCCTTAACTGATGGTATCCATATCGCAAATCGATCTTTGAGTAAAAGCTTGAACCTTGCAGTTGATTAAACAGATCATCAATTCTTGGCAGAGGATACCTATTCTTGATCGTCAGCTTGTTCAGCTCCCGGTAGTCTATGCACATTCGAAAACTACCGTCCTTCTTTTTGACAAACAGGACCGGAGCTCCCCAAGGCGAGAAGCTTGGTCGGATAAATCCCTTGTCTAACAACTCTTGAAGTTGTGTCGACAATTCTTGCATCTCAGACGGGGCAAGTCTATAAGGTGCCTTAGCCACAGGCGCGGCGCCTGGGACTAAATCGATGTGAAACTCCACTTGCCTCTGAGGCGGCAGTCCAGGCAAGTCCTCCGAGAAGACTTCCGGATACTCCCTCACGACAGGGATGTCTTCGATCTTCGGTTCTGCAGCTTTCTTGTCTACAATGTGTGCCAGGAAGGAAGCACATCCCTTCTGTAGACACTTTCTCGCTTTCAGGCAGGTGATGATTCTTAAAGGCGTATCACGCTTTTCACCATGAACCACAATTGTTTCGCCATCTTCGATCGGGATACGAACGACCTTTTCGTGACAAACAATTTCTGCCTTGTTGCTTGATAACCAATCCATTCCTACTACCACGTCAAAGCTCCCCAGCTGGACTGGTAGTAGATCCAAAGTAAACTCACGTTCTCCCAACTCGATTGCACAACCTCTGATCACTTCATTGGCTTCTACTAACTTCCCATTAGCCAATTCGATTAAGTAGGGAATATCTAACTTACTAGCGGCTAACCCAAGCATATTCTTAAATTCTAATGATACGAAGCTATAGTCGGCACCAGTATCAAATAAAACGGATGCATAGCGTTGGTTTACAGGGAACGTACCAGTAACGACATTAGGATCCTGGCGCGCTTCCCTCGCTTCGATATGGAACACTCTTCCACGGGCTTGGTTCAACTCTGGGCAGTTCCTCTTAAAGTGCCCGATATCACCACAGTTAAAGCATCCAGGTCTTTGCCCGTTTCCACCTCCATTTCCAGCTTGGTTATTCCTTTGGTTATGATTCACAGCGCCTGCTTGATCCGCATTGTTGCCTCGATTCCCATTACCTCCATTGTTTCCTTGTGGGCGATTTCCAATTCCACCCTGGTTATTGTTTCTGTTTCCAAATACTCCTTGGCCTCCCTGACCAACAGTGGCCCAACAAGAATCCTTCAAGTGTCCAGGTTTCCCACATGCTTCACATACCTTCAAACCACATCGGCCAGAATGGTGACGCTGGCAGGTGTTGCACTTGGGCTGGGTGCCCATATATCCCTTTCCTTTCTTTCCACCACCAGCTGTAACCTGAGCTGGCACGTTTGGCTCTCCTTTCTTAACAACACCACTAGTGCCTTGTTTAAAGTTCGAAAATTTTCGCTTGTTACCTCCGGATGACTCAACGTGAGTCTCTTTCTTCTTTGTCTCGATCTCACCAAACTTGTTCAGGCGGATAGCCTCCTCAGTGAGAGCTACGCTCAAATCGATTCCCTCAGTAATTGTTGCAGGCTTGGAGGAGGTCACCATGCTTATGATTTGAGGAGCTAATCCCCAAATGAAGCGTTCAATCCGCTTGAATTCTGGAGTGACCATATAGGGTACCACATGCGACAGGTCGTGAAACCTCTGAACATATTCCGCGATCTTTGGACCTTCCATCTTCAAATGCCAGAACTCAGTTTCCAATCTTTGGATTTCAGCACGAGAACAATACTTTTTGCGCATTAGTTCCTTCAGTTCGGTCCATGTTAGTGCGTAGGCAGCAGCTTCACCAAGTGTCTGTACTTGCAAATTCCACCAAGATAGGGCTCCATCCAGAAATAGCCCAGAAATGTAGGTGACTTGCTGGTTTGGTGCACATTTGCTCATGCGGAGAACAGATTCAGTCTTCTCGGCCCAACGAACAAAAGCGACAGCACCTCCGGTGCCATCAAAGTTGACAGGCTTGCAGTCTAGAAACTGCTTGTAGGTGCACCCTGCACATACGTTACAACATATGAATGGCATTAGCATCCTTGCTAGAGATATCCAATTAGATCATGGTATATCTCAATGACTTAGTATTACCATGAGGTGGATTGTTGTTGCCATTGTTGTTTGAGCTGCTTCCGCTGGGTCCTCCTTGCGAAGCGGCGTATTGCGCGATGGCAGCAGCGATGACTTGTTGGAGTTCTGCCTCATTGGTGGGCATCGGCGTTTGACGTCTCGGCGGCATCTTCTAAAAGATGGGTTTACGTCGGTCAGACCACAATAAAGCGTACGTATATAATGATAGTAATAGTACATAACATCTCATGTTATAATCATATCAATCACACAACATCCCATGTTATAAAACATAAATAATCAATCAAAACATCACATATGATGAGAATACTGCGATTGTATTGCCAAACTCGAGACCACATGGTAGAGTGTACAAGTACATAATAGTGTCATACATCATCATCGACTAAGGGCTACATCACCCCAGTCCAAAAGAATATCAAATCAATGTCAATACATCCCATATACATGATCAACAAAAGTCAGAATCAGAATGCAGTCTCCAAAAATGTTGTATGGTCGGAGCAATCGCCGTCTTCTCATCAACGTCCACCCACGCTGTACTAAAGATGCCCTAAACTGATGGTGGTGGAGGAGGGGGAAAATGGGTGTAGAACAAACGTCGCAAATGGAGCCAGTCCTCCTCCATGGCTCTCTGGGTACGCAACCAAGAAGCAACCTGCTGCTCAAGTGCCAACAGACGTGCAGCATAGTCAGGTATCAATGGTCGAGGGTGCTGCGAAGAAGCAGGGTGGGTCTGACCCTGACACTGGCATGGCGGTGGCTGAGCTCTCTCAAGCTCCTGAATACGCCGTGTGAGTGCCTCCTGCTGGACAACAAACGACATCAGAACGTCCTCAATAGAATACCCCATATGGAAAGGATGGTAGGGGTCGGTCGATGGCATAACAGAAGGTGACGTCCAGAGAAACGGCTCGCTGGCTGGATCAAAAGGTGGCACAAAGAATGGTGATACAGGGGGAATAGCAGATGAAGACTGTGGCATAACTGGAATATATGTCGGCACATGTCCAAAGGGACGAGCCGAGGAACCCTCTCCAGGTCGAGCTGGAGGTGTGTACTGTGCAAATGAAAAAGAGAAATCAACATGACGTGCATCGGTGGTATGAGGAGGAATAGGTGGAAGCTCATCATCCGCAGGAATCCACCCATGCTGGGCGTGCTCATCTCGTGGGTCAATCTGTGCCTCAAAAGGTGCTCGATCAAACTGTACAGGCATAGGGTCAAGATGGGGTGCAATAAGAGGGTCAGCAGGTATATCAGCGATAAGTGGGGGATCAACATGATCAGCAGCAATAACATGGTCACCCTCCAGTAGTGGTGCATCAGCAGGGTGATCATCAATGGGTGGGTCAGCAATCACAGGATCAATAGGTATGCCAGCATGAGCAGGGTCATGCTCAAGCACTGGGTCAGGAGCAGCTACTGGCTCGAGGGCCATGGCAGGCTCGAGATCAACGAACTCCATATCAAAATCTGCATGATCAGCGAATGCAAGGTCAACTGGGTCTACTGGGTCAACCATAGGCTGATCCAAGTGGATGAACTCTATCTCCCGGTCCGGGTCAAATCCAGGGGAAAAACAGGGTCTGAATCCTCATCGAGGTCGTGATCGAAAGCAAATCTAGGAGCAGAGGCAGCAGATGATGCCCTGTCAGGATCTGAACCGTGTGAATAGTGCTGTGCGCTCCGAGTGTGTGACGGTGCGGAGGCCACATACTCGAAGGAGTCTGGAGCGGGTGAGTGTGCAGGTGACTCCTCAGCTGGAGCATCTGCGAGTAACAAAAGACCACCGTCAGCTAGAAGGGCCTCGCCCTCAACATCGTCCTCCAGGGGCTCATCATCAAATAGATCGATGTCGTCGTCAACGTCGGCGTCGAGGGGCATATCGTAAGCAGTATAAACGGCCAAAGGTATGGGAGCAGGGACCTCTACGAGTGGTAGGTACCCAGCAAAAGGACCATCAGCGGGCTCATTGACAGCGTCGGGTAGCACAAAGGGCTGAAAGTCGTCCTCGTCCGTGCTGGTAACATCTGATGTGTGGACCTCGTGCTCCGAAGACTCTAAGTCGTCTGATACTATGGGTCTAGAGCCCGTGGTGTCCGAATCACCTGTGCCGGACGAGTCCATGGTGTCTGTAACACAAACACAAAAATATGTACAAATAATCAATCATACAATCAGATAAGCACATTAGTCACCAAGTAAGCAATCAAATAATTCTCCTAGTCCCACTAGCCTCCCAGCCTCTCAGACTGCTCTTCCTAGTCCCACTAGCCAAATTCTCCCAGCCTCTCAGACTGCTCTTCCTAGTCCCACTAGCCTATTCTCCCAGCCTCTCAGACTGCTCTTCCTAGTCCCACTAGCCTATTCTCCCAGCCTCTCAGACTGCTCTTCCTAGTCCCACTAGCCAATTCTCCCAGCCTCTTAGACTGACTCCCTAGTCCCACTAGACAACTACCTCGGTCTCCTAGACCGAGCCTCGGTCTTCCAGACCGAGCCTCAGCCTCCCAGACCGAGCCTCAGCCTCCCAGACCGAGCCTCAGCCTCCCAGACTGAGCCTATAAATAATAAATAAATGTGCTCAACATTTGTTTGTAAAAAGTTTTGGATCTGGACTTGAGTGGTATGCAGTGTAAAAATGTTTTCGTGAGAGCCCTAGTGATCATAGTCTAGACTCGAGAAGGAATCCTAGTTCGCTATGAACAAAGCTCTATACCAAGCTGTCACACCCTGGCTTTGCGGAAGCGTGGTTAATTTGGTGTGACTTCTTAATACCATAGCTTAATCATAACAAAGCTATATGATAATAAAACCATGCAAGATCATCCATAGATTTAAGTTTTAAAACCGAAGTAACATAACATTGTCTTAGGGACTACAACACCATAACATAAAACATTGTTTTGAAAGACATAAACATCAACATGAATAAAACGCAGTTTAAGATTTGTGACTCGTCCAGGAAAAAGTCACATCTCCTAAACCGGGATGACCTCGGAACCCATATGCAGCGGGAAGGCACAACATACCGCGCCAGATCTTTAATTCCCTGAAATACATGTAAGTTGAAAAATCAACAATAATGTTGAGCGAGTTCATGTGTAAGTGAGTAAATAAACCTTTGTATGTATAAAAACCCTGGTATGTAGCAAATAAGGAAAAAAAGATCACCAATGGTTTGCAAGGCCATTGATATGTGTGAAGTGCAAGTAGGAAGACTCAAACCTAGCAGATTTATGCGTTGGGTACAAAGTCACCCCGAGGTCCGTTCTGTTTGGGCCTGGGGCTGGGCTCGCTACACCCAGATAGATCTACCGCTCCTGCCCCTCGGTCCTACCCTGAGGATTAATGGCCTCAAGTTTCTGCCTACCCACTCACATGATCTGAATAATAACCCTCCTTACGCTAACCATACCATGTAAGAATTATTAGTAATCATAGTAACATGTATTTCACCCCCGCAGTTTAGAAAACTGAAAACAGTTAGAGAAAAGGGGGACATGAACTCACAGTGGCGCGTCCCTACCAAGTATATCTCCTGATCAAGCAGCTGTGCGACGACCTACACGTACTAACTCTATTAGACGGATGGCCGTGCCTTAGCTTAAGGTTTAAGTTTTTGGGAAATAGCTAGACAACTATTTCGTGTTTATATTTGTAGATACTTGGTAATTATTCTCCTTCCCAAGGATGGGGGATTTAATACATGTGCGTTCGTATACCTTCAAAATATATTATTAAGTCTCACTTAATATATTTTATTCCTAACTCCAAAATATAATCATTTTTCCCAAAATAATACTTTGACAAAAATACGCGCTCATAAATATTTTCTTAAGATGCGTAAGTTACGTTTTAAAGATAATGTGGTAATAATTATACCGTTGTAACTTATTATTAATTATGAAGGCGTATGCATTATTTCTGGAATCATTAGTACTTGGTAATATTATTTTTACCCTAAAAATAATATTCTTATATTTCACAAAATAATCATAAACATTTTACAAGTGATGCTATGAAAAACATATATTCTAAATATATATATTTCAGGTTTTATTTTGTGAAAATCCCACCTCCGACACTTTGTAAATAAAGTTATGGCGAAACTTACGTTTTGAAAACAAGTCAAAAATATATTTACAACACTTGTAGTGAAAATATTCCCAAGTGTTAGGTTTTTAGAAAAATTTCGCCAGAGTTTCCCCTGTAACTGGAGGTGGCCACGCTTTCAAGCGTATCATTTTCTTTTAAGATTCAAATCAACAATTTTCTTATTCAACCAAAACAATATCCAAAGCATCAACTAGTCAAAATATATATAAATCGCAAAAATTACATGAACTTGAAGTTTATCCAAAAATATGAAGTAAATCCCATTACTTTTAGTGGATCTTTTGTATAAATCAATCCGGTTTCGTAAAAAGCCTCGTTTTTAAAGAAATTCCATCTTTACAACTTCTTGTAAAATTTGACAAAACTAGTTCTTTGTCGAAACTTAGTGTTACACAAGTATTTACACACTTGTGTGTTTGCTAAAATCATTCTTGTTTATGAAAGATCCGTCTTTAAAAGTATGTTTTCTCTTGACACGTGGTCCTTTGAAAATACCGTTTGTAGATCCGTAGATCTACTAGTTTTGAACACGATTTCATTAGTAGAATCGATTTTACACAAGTTCATGTTTAATGTGTGGTAGAGTTTCATCATTTAACCCTTTGTACACTTAAACAAACTCTATGTCATGATCCATGTTCATGACCAATCCGGGTTAGACGATGATCCGAGCTACCACATCAAAGATCGGCACTAAATAATCATAACAAGACAAGTATTACAAGATTTACACAACAACATAGCTTTTATCCAACATTTTTAACATTTTAGTAAACTTTTAGCATGTCTTCTTGTATGTTCATAGATTTTAACCGACAAAGTTCTTTTTAACCACTTTAAAATAGATCGAGAGTGTGTTTAAAGCAACTTACTACTAGCTTGAGGCTAGGGAAGAAACTAGTCGAAGAATGAGTGGATAAAAGCAATAGGGTGAGGTCCTTCGCGTTCCGAATGCACTAAGCTTCCTCGTATGAGATCCTTAACACATGTATAAGCTTGGAATGACAAGATCAAGATCGAAAGGTGGCGGTGGGGGTGCTTGTGTCTTCGGCCGAGAGTGAAAGAGAGGAAGAGAGAGTGATTTGTGTTGGTTAAGTGTGAAATGAGTATGATGTGCTAAGTCTTGATCTTATAGGCAATTCTCATGTTAATTGTCCAAGGGTTCATATGTCTAATAGATATTAGACAAAGATGATTTAAATAATCATCAAAGTACAAGGGGTGTCCCCCTTGGGGACGGTTCGGTTAGAGAGGGGGGGGGGGTCTATGGTTCCATTTCAACTAGATAGATAAGCATTAGCTAGATAATTAGGAGGTTAACTTAGTTACTATCATGTAGTAAGTTGTAACGGGTGTTAGGGTACTCGGGGACCCTAACTGGCTTAGAAAAAGAGAAACAATGTAAATGGCAATATTTTTATGTTCCGGGTAAAGTCCGGTTGTTCGGTTGGATAGTGATCCGTTAAAGTGCTTAACAAAGCTTTAAAGTGTCGTTATTATTATTTTTAGTGACACAAGTTATTCCCGACACTTTGGAAAGTGTCTAGTAATGTTTTTCCTCATGTTTTGGCACTTTATTAGTTAGCTAAAAGCTGAATTATTATTAAAGTGCTGAATTTTGTACCTAGAGTACGTTTTAGGCACATCCGGTCACTGTAATCTCATTCCTAGTGACGCAGTTCTACAACCCTTATATCCCTACACTCACCACTAGTGTAGCAACTATCTCAGGCTCTTACAGGCCTTTGAGGCAGTACCTGCCTGGTGCTAGTTATGACAGCACGTTTAATAGGTTATCCGTTCATTGTGCTACTGTGCTTTTGGTGCATCAAGGTTGTCACAAAGGTGCTGTAAGCAAAACATGGAGTGACAGCAAGTAAAGTATGATGCAAGTAAGTACATGTATCGGTATTCAAGTAGCAGTTTATCCACAATTTCAAGTAAGCACAGTAATTAAGCAGTAATTAATTATTAATTAAGTCGTACGGATACCTGGTTTAGTGAGGGTTGTCACATGGCCTTAGTCTCATTGCTACGGCTATAGGGGAACCTAAGATGCTGGATTCGTTTACAACGTCAATGTGTATGGATGCGTGGGGGCGTAGTAGCTATGCAAGGGCTCTAATTGAAGTCTCTGTGGAGAAGGATCTGAAGGAGGAATTAACAATGGCTATTCCAGAGCTGGAAGGAGATGGCTTTTGGAAAGAAAAGATGTTTGTTGAATATGAATGGTACCCTTATAAATGTTCTTGTTGTCGTGTTTTTGGCCACTCCGATGATATGTGTCCTAAACAGAAAAAGAAGCCTGCTATACCGCATATGGAGCAATCGACTCGTAAGCAAGGAAACCAAGGTCGAACAAATAAGGGGCCAGTTGTGGATGAGGATGGATACATGGGTGTTCAACCGAGGAAAGTTGCGAGAAAAAATGGTTTCCAGGTAAACAAGCCAAAACAGAAATTTAAATATAGACCTGTGAAGTCCAAGCCGACAGGAGGGCCTATTCCAAAACAAAATAATGTCGTTTCTAAAAACCCGTTTGATGTGTTACATGAGGAAGGAGGGGAGATAGGCCAAAGTAGTAGGGGGTCGGGTGTTAATCAGGAGGAGTCGGATGATGAGGAAGTTGTGGAGGTTTACAATGAAACTGATGAATTTCTGATGGAGGGTACTCGGAAGACTAGTGACGTTAAAGGGGCAAGCACTCCTTCTTCGGTAGTGTCCAATGGTTAGCCTAGCTGCCTGGAATATTAGGGGATTGAACCGGCCCCTGAAACAAACGGAGGTTCGTCAAGTGGTTAAGGATAATAATTTAAGTCTTTGTGCGGTCCTTGAGTCTCATGTTGACGTTAATAAACTTGGTAAAATTTGTCACTCGGTTTTTCGTAATTAGGATTAGACTTCGAATGGAGGTATTTGTGATAGAGGGACGCGTATCATTTTAGGCTGGAACCCGGATGTCTTTGATCTTATGGTGCTTGCACAATCTACTCAAGTCATTCATGTTCAACTTATTTTTAAAGCTGATAGAGAAGTGCTCTTTTGTTCAGTTGTATACGCAGCAAACTCTTATACTACTCGAAGGGAATTGTGGCACCATTTGTCGATGCACAAAGTTGTTGTGAATAATAACCCGTGGGTGATTCTAGGTGATTTCAACTCGGCTCTTAACCTGGAAGATTATTCTATGGGTGTGTCTTCGATTTCTCCTAGTATGAGAGACTTCCAACAGTGTGTTAAGGATATGGAAGTGGTAGATATTAATCGAACAGGGTTCCAATTTACCTGGAATAAAAAACCGAGGGAGGGAATTGGTCTTCCAAAGAAAATTGACAGAATTATGGGAAATATTTCGTTTGTGAGTGAGTTTCCAGATGCGGTTGCTATTTTCAAGCCATATCGAGTCTCTGATCACTGCCCGTGTATTCTGAAGATCCCCAAGAAGGAAGTAAAGAAGCCTAGATCGTTCAAGTTTGCAAATTTTTTGGTCTATAAGCCGGGTTTCATTAACATTGTTACTCAGAACTGGGACACTACTATTGCTGGGGTTCATCAATTTAGATTAGTAAAAAAGTTGAGGTTGCTGAAAGCTCCGTTGAGGGCCTTATTACATCGGCAGGGAAATCTTCATAAGAAAGTTGAGGAGCTTCGTGGTAAACTTGATTCTATTCAGCAGGATATTGATCGCGATCCGTACAATGAAGAGTTGAGGATTCAGGAAGCTAGTATAACTCGTGATTTTCAGGAAGCCAGTCTAGATGAGGAACGTTTTTTAAAACAGGAGTCTAAGGTTGATTGGTTACGAGCTGGGGATGCTAATACCGCATTCTTTCATAACTCGTTAAAGAGCAGGAATCATATGAGTCGAATTGATGTGGTGAAGGATTCTAATGGTGAATTATGTGAAGGTAAGGATGTGCATAATGCTTTTGTCAAGTTCTATAAAAAATTTTTAGGTTGTGAGGGTGCTACGTCCCAAGTTCCATCGCCTGAGATTTTCTCTAAAGTTCTTGATCCTGGTGTTGCCGAGTATATGGTTCGAAGTGTTACGGCTGATGACGTTAGGATGGCTATGTTTGCGATTGGTAATGATAAAGCTCCTGGGCCTGATGGGTTTTCGGCAGCGTTTTTTAAACATGCATGGCCCATTGTGGGGAATGATGTCACGGCGGCCATTACGGATTTCTTTAATGCAGGGAGACTTCTTCAGGAGCTTAACCATACACTTATTGTTCTTATTCCAAAGGTTTCAACCCCTTCGGGTGTTACGAATTTTCGGCCCATTGCTTGTTGTAACGTTGTTTACAAGTGTATAAGTAAAATAGTGGCTGATCGTATTAAAGGGGCCCTTAATGTTATTGTGTCGATCAATCAATCGGCTTTCATTCCGGGCAGAAAGATTTCAGATAATATTCTTTTGACGCAAGAGTTAATGCATAATTACCATAGGGATTTTGGCCCTCCCAGATGCGCGTTTAAAGTAGATATTCAAAAAGCCTATGATACAGTTGACTGGAAGTTTCTCAAGTCTGTTTTACTGGGGTTTGGATTCAATCAGAGGATGGTCGAATGGATTATGCTATGTGTCTCAACTACCTCTTATTCGATTTGTATTAATGGGAATGTGCATGGATATTTTAAGGGTAAACGGGGTTTAAGACAAGGAGATCCTCTATATCCTTATCTTTTTACCTTGGTTATGAAAATTCTAACGTGTATTTTACAGCATGCATCTATGATTGACTCATCTTTCAGGTTTCATAATCGATGTGAACGTCAGCGAATTATCAATCTTTGCTTTGCTGATGATCTTTTCTTATTTGCTAGAGGAGACGTGAATTCGGCTAAGTTCATTGTGGCTTCTATCACTAAATTTTCGGCTATGTCTGGATTGAATCCTAGCATTCAAAAAAGCACCGCGTATTTTTGTAATGTTTCGAATCATGTTAGGATGGCTATTCTGAGTATCATTCCGTTTGTGGAGGGATCGCTGCCTGTTAGATATCTGGGAGTTCCATTGATTTCTTCGAGACTACTGTATAAAGACTGTAGTATTCTTGTGGAAAGATTGGAGCAACGTATCATGAATTGGAAGAGCAGGTTGTTGTCATTCGCAGGTAGATTGCAACTCGTTGGATCTATTTTATCTTCTCTTCATATTTTTTGGTCCTCGGTGTTGATATTACCGGCACTAGTTATCAAGGATTTGGAAGCTAGAATGCGAAACTTCTTATGATCTCAAGGTGTTTCTTATCAAAAAGGGAAAGCAAAGGTGTCTTGGAAGTCTGTTTGTGTCCCGAAATATGAAGGAGGGCTCGGTTTGAGACGTATTAGGGATGTTAATGTTGCTCTTATGGTGTCGCACATTTGGAGTATCCTTTCAAAATGGAGTTCGCTTTGGGTTGATTGGATTTACTCATACAAGCTAAGGAGGACAAACTTCTGGGAATGCAAAGTGGTTTCGAACTCATGCTGGAGCTGGAGGAATATTCTCCAACTTCGGCCGTTGATCAGAAATCATGTTTGGTCCATGCTTGGCAACAGTCAAAACACGTCTGCGTGGTATGATTTGTGGTGTAATATTGGGCCGTTAGCTAACTTTATCTCGCCAAGGGTTATAAGTAATGCAGGTTTTTCTCTGTATGCTTCTGTTTATGATATCTCGCTGGATAATTCTTGGGGATGGCCTTCGGCTTGGAGAACCTCATTTCCAGCTCTCGTTCAACTGGATCAAGTCCATCTGGTTCCCAACCGTATGGATCGGCTTGTTTGGAAGGTTGGAGATGAGTATCATGATCACACTTCTTCGACTGTGTGGGATAGTATTCGGCCTAGAGCTCAGGATGTTGAATGGGTGGATTTTGTATGGTTCTCTCAATGTATTCCGAGACATGTGTTTCATATGTGGCTCATTATGCGTAAAAAACTATTGACTCAGGATAAGATTTTACAATGGGATATTTCGAGAAGGAAAAATATGAATATGATGTGTTGCCTCCTCTGCTATGCAGACACTGATTCTCATGAGCATCTCTTCTTTGAATGTAAGTTTTCAGCTGAAGTTTGGTGTACAATTAGAGATAAGGTGGGAATGTCGAATGTTGATCCAAAGTGGAGTAGCATTGTTGACTGGCTTCAGGTCCGAGCTCGCTCTAAGTCGGCCTATAACTTCATTGGAAGAATCCTAGTTGCGACTGCTGCTTATATAATTTGGCAGGAACGGAATGCTAGATTATTTAAAAACTAGACTAGACCTCTGGATACGATTTGTGCTATAATTCTTCGAACAGTTCGATACAAGTTAATGGGTGTGAAATTGAAGAACACGGCGAATGTGAGGCGTCTTCTACGTGAATGGGATATTCATGCTGGATTCTTAGAGAATGATGGAGGCTGATTGCGGTTGAGTTTCTTTTTATTGTTTTGTTTTCCTAGATTTTAGTCTAGTGGCTTTCAATTTTTTGGTGTACCGTTTTCGGTTGGTCTTGCTTTTGTGGGGGTTTGTCCCATGAAAGAACTAGTATGGGCTTTCCATGCTACTTGTTTTTACTTGTGTGAATATATAGAATCACCGGGGTAACCCTTTACCCAAAAAACAAAGTCATAGCTTATGCATCAAGACAGCTGAAGGTGCACGAGAAGAACTACACCACTCATGATCTTGAGTTAGGTGTAGTAGTCTTTGCTCTCAAAATCTGGAGACACTACCTGTACGGTACAAAGTGTGTAGTGTTTACTGACCACAAAAGTCTCCAGCATATTTTCAATCAGAAAGAACTAAACATGAGGCATCGACGTTGGGTTGAACTCCTAAACGACTACGATTGCAAATTCGCTACCATCCTGGTAAGGCGAATATCGTGGCTGACGCATTGAGTCGTAAGGAACGTGTCAAGCTTCACTGTGTTCAGGTTCGATCAGACATTCAATCCCGCATAATTCAGGCTCAACATACTTGTGTTACACAAGACTTGATGGGTAAAGAATTACCGTGTCATACAAATCCTGAGCTTGAACTGAGAGACTTTGGGATATTCTATTTCATGGGACGTTTGTGGGTCCCAAGTATAGACAATCTTCGCACCTTACTTATGGATGAAGCTCACAAGTCTCATTATTCTATTCATCCTGGTGCAGACAAAATGTATAAGGATCTTCGAACCCAGTATTGGTGGCCGGGTATGAAGAAGGACATTGCCTTATATGTTTCCAAATGCCTTACTTGTCATAAGGTTAAGGCAGAACATCAACATCCCTCTGGATTATTGGAGCAACCAGAGATTCCGGTTTGGAAATGGGAAAACATTTCTATGGATCTCATTACCAAGTTACCACACACTAAAAGAGGTCATGACGCCATTTGGGTTGTTGTTGATCGTCTTACAAAGTCAGCGCATTTCTTGCCGATCCGTGAGGATCTATCTTCTGACAAACTTGCCAAGATATATGTTGTCACACCCCCAAAATCCACACGCGGAGTATCACCGCTTGGAGACGTGACTGACCAGGATCAAGCCACCAATCATATTGAACATAATAAGTATTAAATGTAATTTAACCAAACAATATGAAAGGTGTTCAAACAAAGCATGTTAAGTGTCTAGCGGAAGCATAATTGTAAACCCAATGTAAGTAATAAGTTCAAATGTTTAAATGTTTTATCATAAGATCCACAATTCGTGCCCACAACGACCGCGCCTCCCGTGCAAGCTCCAAGAGTACCTATGGTCCTGCAAGGCATGTAACAGAGAGTCAACAACTAGTTGAGCGAGTTCACAGTTGGTTATTCAGTTATAGTGTTCGTATCGTAAATCGTAAGCTCGTTTAGCAATTATGTATCGTATGTAATGGTATCGCGGCCCTCTAGGCATGTTTGCGAAGTTTAGTGGGGGTTTCCCATGTTTTCTAGACTAGGTATATTTGTATCGCGGCCCACCCGGCATGTGTGCGAAGATTAAAGTATGGTTCGCGGCCATTCCAAGCATGTATGCGAAGATTGTTCTATTATCGCGGCCAATCCCGGCGTGTGTGGGAAGAGAAGTATATGTATCACTAGTCTAGCAGTATCTACCAATAACCTTCCTCTCCCGAGGCCTATGGTATGTAATTCCGATAACCCTTAAGCATAAGTAATCAATCAACCCATTCCCAACCCCGGGAATCCCATGCCTTGGTAAGAGTGTGAACTCACCTTGGTTTGCTCGGTATGCTAAGTATGCTCACAGTTAATCAATCACGTCCTAAAGTACGCACGTATACATAATCAGTTTATATTCGCGAAGTTCATGCATGCAAATCAAATCACCAAGTAGCACAGATCACGCATTCAAAATCATACAAGTCATGCTTTTCACTTAACGGCACTTAACTAACTCGGTTAACTTTAACATAATCTAACTAGGTTACTGTGTGAATTTCCCCATCGGCGAAACACTTTTGTTTCGTCATGCGTTTCGTCGAGACTGGTTCCGGCGAAACACATTTGTTTCGTCGGATCTGTTTCGCCGTGATTCGGTTTCGTCATGAAGTCAGTTACGTCGTGAATCAGTTACGTGCAGGAACCCTAATCGCCCTAATCGCCGATTCAACAGTTTACAGCAATCATTAAATCATCGTTCAACATAATGAGTCTTATGTTACTAATCATTAATCTATGCATCACAACCGAACCATCAATGAAACAGGGATCATATCATCATCACAAAACAAAACAAATCAAATCAATATGCTTATCATCATTACTTTATCACTTCAATGGCCGACAATATTTAATCACCTCAAGAGATGATTGGACCAATTAGTTTGATTGGTTTGACTAAGGTTTTGTTGATTAATATGTCACATGCAAACCGAATCATCCTTTTCAGGCACACATGATCGATCAAATTATATCTCATATACATGACAATTTCCAAAGCAACACATGTCACGCAGACCTCTCAATCCGACACATACATGCAATAATTCAAATACAATCATATCCTACCAACATCATCAATCATATACATACAAAACAGTCATGAGACAATATCATCAAACATATGCAAACAAAGACAATCACGAAACTAATCACACTAACCGAGATATTTGTAAGGAGGATTTGATCGTTCGGGAGGGCTCGGGAGTACACAGATCTGCCGTCACACAGAGGAGAGTTCTAGGGTTTCAACTTTGCTAAAGTGTGGCGAATGAAGTTGTTCCGTGTAACATATACGCGCATAAGTGTACTGGGCCCTTAATGGGCTTCGACGAATCAATGGGCCGGCGAAACACTTGGGTTTCGTCGTGATGTTCTATGGCGAAACACATTGTTTCGTCGAGTTGTTTGATGGCGAAACACATATTGTTTCGTCGGGTCTAGTCTCAACAGTTAATCAAGTATACAAGTTCATGTACATGAAATCAAACGCTTTATTCATGTTAAGCACATAACACATCAACAAATGTCTCATATTATAGTTTAGTGTACACTTACAAGTCAAACAATCAAGCAACTAAACAGTCAACGTGCAATAAATGCGAATAAAGAATGTCGGAAACTCGAGTTGTCACATTATCCCCAACTTGAAAGAAATTTCATCCCGAAATTTAGTATGTGGTTGCTGAGGAAGCTAATTGTGTGACGTTGTTTACCTGTTTCGTATCGCGGCTCCCCGAGCAGGTTTGCGTAGATTACTGGTTTTCCTGGGGTGTGTCATCATCCCCCCGTTGATTTGGAATTTCGTCCCGAAATTCTGTAGTAGCTTCGGCCTCAGTAGTGGTTGCTTGGTTTCCGAATAACTGGGGATATTTGAGTTTCATTTGATCTTCACGTTCCCAGGTGAACTCTGGGCCACGACGGGAGTTCCATCGAACTCGTACCAGCGGTATTCTAGTGTTCTTGAGGACCTTAACATCCCGGTCCGTGATTTCAACTGGTTCCTCGATGAAATGCAACTGTTCGTCGATAGTGAGCTCCTTCAAAGGAACTATGAGGGTCTCATCTGACAAACACTTCTTCAGATTCGACACGTGAAAGACGTTGTGAACTGCACTGAGTTCAGCTGGTAAGTTCAGTCTGTAGGCCACTTTGCCTATTTTCTCAATGATTTCGAATGGTCCAACGTATCGTGGATTGAGCTTGCCCCTTTTGCCAAAACGAACAACACCCTTCCAGGGTGAAACTTTGAGTAGCACTCGATCCCCAACCTGAAACTCGAGTAGTTTCCTGTCTTTATCTGCGTATGCTTT